>CP139501.1:3872719-4022064 GCA_021014915.2 Artemisia tridentata subsp. tridentata
AACGGTACTTTTTCGAGTAAATTGAAAAAACGGTATCTCTCTTTAACGGTACTTTTTCGAGTAAATTGAAAAAAATGGTATTTGTGGTCGGGTCAAATTGCACGTTTCGTCCCTGTGGTTCATTAAATGCAAAGATCGTTCTTATTTTGTACTGTTACGTGCATTTTTGGTTTTCCATTATTGCAAAAGTCTTCCTTATGGTTTGTCAAATTTTACTGTTGAAGGACAAAAAATGCATGTAACAGTGCAAAATAAGGACGATCTCTGCACTTAATGAACCACAAGGACGAAACGTGCAATTTGGCCAAACCACAAGGACGATTTTTGCAATTTCCTCTTTTCTCAAACTAAAACAAAACATTTCTACATCGTCTAATACAATACGAGTATTTTTTTTTTTCACTGCCCTAGTTCATGTTTTGTGATCATGGTGAGTCCGTTTATCATTATTTTCCCCCATTTGACTGTTATTTTTCGATCAACTCTAGTTATCCGTTTTAATGTAGGCATGATTTGGGGTTTCAGAATTATAAATGGAAGCCTAAAGGCTGCATTTTACCAAGGTAATTAAAGTTTTTAACTTGCTAGTATGTTTGATTGTAGCAAATCGTACTTTGAGGTCATTATTAACTTTTAAACTCAAAACTATTACTTTGGAAGTTCACTTATTTACCTTTACGCGTAGTCGTTAACTTAAATCCATGACCCATGACCCAAAATCCATAACCCATGACCCAAGATGTCTTTGACATCATGCATGACATCACATAACCCATGGACCATAACTCATAACCCAAAACCCGGAATTGTAAACCAAAATCCGGACTAGTACTACCAGATAGCCGGATCCCTAGCTTTACACTGGCCGGATCCCTTTGAGAAAGGATCTGTCGGATCCCGGTGAACAGTGACTATTTTGCCTATAAATAGTGAGCTATTTCTTTCTTATTTCTCACCCCTCTTAGATATATCTTCTCTCTATATTCTAAGCTTCTCTAACCTTAGATCTAAAGATCATTCTTGTAGCTTTCTTTCTCTTGTGTTTCTCAAGGTTCTTCTTTCAAGACGAGATCACACTTCTTACATACGAGTCATCCATTCTTCAAGTGAAGAGTTCGCTCGGCTTCTTCATCATCTCAAGACCACTGAGTTGTCTCTTGTTGTTGATACCTCTTCTTGTATTCTTAAAGTAGTTGTGATTGTTGTGTTGGATTGGTTCTTCCGTGTAAAGGACCCGATATTTAGCTTAGTACCAGAAAAAGTGTAAGCGACGTTGTGAGGTTTCTCCACCGGTTGAAGGAGCTTGTTGACATAGTGCTTAAGAACTCTCGAGTTGGATACTTGGGGAGTGGAGTAGGGCAAGGAAGGTGTATTTGTAGCCGAACCACTATAAACCATAGTGTCACGCTTCTATCCTTTTACTCTCTTTACTATTCTCGTATTTATATATTTTTATACTTACTTGCATTATCTATTGTTGGGAATTATGATGCATATCAAGAACAGACTACTTAAGTCTGGTAGTTTACTACTTAGGTCTGGTCGATTACTGAGTTAGGTCTGTTTGTGTTTTAGGTCTGGTTATGTAATGATTAAGTCTGGTAGTTATATGTTAAGTCTGGTTGACTTATTAAGTCTGGTCTGGTCGTGAAGATAGGAAAGTTTGTTAGAGTTGTATTAGGAAAAGATACATTGCGTGTATGTATCTTTATAGAAGATTTGTGTATATCTTCTGTGTCGTCTAGGGTTTCCTTGTGTTATAAAAGGATCCCTAAAGGTTGTTAGTAAACGTGTGTGAGTTGTACGAATTGATAATAGTAAATATCAATATACGAAGTTAGTGATATCCCTGCTTGTGTTCTAAATTGTTCTTGTTAAGATTCCGCATTAACATTAACAATCTCTTAGGGTTTCTCACTTAGATTGGTTCGGATTTATCCTAACCATCTACTAGGTATTCAAAACTACTTAGTGATCCATATACAATTTGTGGACCAACAAGTGGTATCAGAGCAAGGAAGAGACTCTGAATTCGTAGAACACTAAAACCTAATTCTCACTCAAATCACCCTTCAAAATGTCTGAACTCGATAAGCCTGAAACTTTCTCAATCCATAACAGTGAGGATGAGCAATCAAACCATGAAGATGAAGGAAAAACCGAAACCAGTAACTCCCAAACACAACAACAACCCATCCCTTCCACAACCACAATCTCAAACATAAAACTTCCACTACTGAAGAGAGAAGAATATGATATATGGGCCATGGAGATGGAACATTATCTGGAATACATTGATAGTGATGTATGGAAAGTGATCCAGAAGGGAAATTCTAAGAAGAGAATTTCACAAGGGAATGATGGGCAGCTCAGAATAATGCCACCAGTATCTGCTGAGGAGATTAGGGCTGTGGAGAAGGAAAAGAAGGCCAGAACCTTGCTTCTTATGGCTATTCCTAAGGAGCATCTACAAAGGTTTCATGGCATTCTTGATGCTAAGGAGATGTGGGAAGCTATCAAGAAACGATTTGGAGGTAATGCTAACTCCAAGAAGATGCAAAAGGCTGTTCTTAAACAGCAATTTGAAACATTTAGTGTTTCAAAGACTGAAGGTTTGGAGAAGGGCTATGACAGATTTCAACATCTGTTAACACAATTGGAAGTTCATGGTGCAGCAGTCTCGAATGAGGATGCAAATCACAAATTCCTTAGATCTTTACCATCAGAATGGGGCAATGTATCTGTGGCAATGAGGATTAAGGAGGAAGTAGACTTTATGACACCTGATGATCTTTACAATAATCTCAGGATGTTTGAAAGGGACATCAGTAACAACACTCAGGGTTCAACCAGTTCCTCAAATGTTGCTTTTGTATCTCAAAACAAAAGCAGTACTTACAAGGTTAGATCTGGTGTTAGGTCTGGTAACTATGAAACTCCTTCAAGTGAAAGGTCTGCTTCAAGTTTCACTGATGAGGTGATACATTCTTTCTTTGCCAATCAAACGGAAGATGAAAGCTTTATTGGTGAAGACCTTGAACAAATTAATGATGCTGAAGTTGAGGAGATGGATATAAAATGGCACATTGCCATGGTTGCTTTAAGGGTCAAACGATTTCAGAAGCAATATGGTAGGACCATCAACTTCAACAACAAATCACCAGTGGGATACACAAAGAGGACTGTTGAATGCTACAACTGTCACAAGCATGGGCATTTTTCAAGAGATTGTCCAGAGAAGAAGTCTGCTGATGAGAAAAGAATTGAAGATGGGAAGATGGAAAAGAATCAGATGAGTCTGCTGACAATGGAAGCTGGAGGAGTCAATTGGGGTGAGCATCCAAGAGTAAATGAGGAGTCTGATCATGCTCTCATGGCCATTGGTAATGAGGTATCATTATGCTCTAAATTATGTACTGACTCATATAATCATGTTAAGGCTTTATGTGATGAGCAGCAAGAACAAATAGGTGATCTAGAAGTAAATTTATTAGCACATAAAAATGCTGTGAAAACTTTAGAGGCACAAAAGGTCACCCTTCAAAACCAACATGCTGCTTTAAATGAAAAACTATACTTTCAAGCTAATAAGATATATGAACAAGATGAGAAGCTTAAAAGGTATAGACAATTAGGGCTTAAAATTCAGAAGGAAAGGGATGAGCTGAGAAAAAGGGTAGATCAATGGAACAATTCAAATAAAAACCTGTTTAAGTGTTGGGATTCTCAAATTAAGTCAAATAAAAAATGTGGCTTAGGATATGAGGAAAATGAGAATAGGGATATATTTAAGAATAGAGAAGAGGACTATGCTGATAAACCTTTGTACAATAGGTTTGTTAAGACTGGTGACTTTAAGGGAGTACCACCACCTTTGAGTGATGACTATACTCCTCTTGAAAAAGAAGAGTTGGATGATTCACTCTTTGTGTATGGTAAGAAAGGTCCTCAAGTGTCTGAATCAACTACCTCAGAGGACAAATCTAGTAGATATTCTTCTTGTCAATCCAATGACTCTGAAGGATCTATTGATAATTCCTCTGATCACTCTAAGTCTGAGTCAAACAATGAGGAAAAAGAGAATCCTGAACCTAAGGTTGTTAAGAAGTGTGAACCTGTTGTTACTAAACCTTTAGTGACTGAACAAAAGGCTGAAACAGTTAAACCTAGTTGTGTCAATCACATAAAAACTCCTAGGGAATCTGTTAAATTGAATGAGTCACCTAGAAGCAATAGTGTTCACAGAGAAAGTAGGAGTAGTTACAATTATGCTCCTAAAAGATGTTTTGTGTGTGGAAGTTTGAGTCATTTAATAAGAGATTGTGACTTCCATGAAAAGAGAATGAAAAGAGAGGCTGAGCAAAAGAGAATGAATGTAAATAAGGTTAATGGTTCAAATAAACCAGTTTGGAACAATGCTAATAGAGTTAATCATGCTAACCAGTTTGTCCCCAGACCAGTTCAACTAAATAACACTACCAGACCTAACTCCTTTGTTAGTTCTGGTAGACCAAATTTTGGGTCTGGCTACAGAAACTTTAAAGTGAATAGGCAAAATGTTAATTTTATGAGGCCTAAAGTGAATACTGGTTATGTTAACTCTGTGAGACCTAATGTGAACTCTGGTTTTGTAAGACCCAAGCAACCTTTTCAAAAACCTCAGGTGAATGAAAATTTTCAAAGAAATAATTTTTATAAAGCTCATTCACCTGTGAGAAGACAAGTTGGAAAGCAAACAGCAAAACCTTTAAAGGGAAAAGGGGGTTCTGCTGTTAAGACCTCAGCATGTATGTCTTGGGATTCAAACAAAAATAAATCCATGTATAAATCCCAAAACAACAGTGGATCAGGTTCAATTAAGAAATTCAAGCATATTGATCCACAAGGCGGACCCAAGCCTACTCAGGCCTGGGTTCCTAAGAGAAACTAATTTCTCTTCTTTTTGTGCAGGATCATCCACTTTGCTATATGGAAGATAGAGGAATACTTGACAGTGGATGCTCTGGGCACATGACTGGTAACAAGAACTATCTTAATGATTTTCATGAATTCGAGGGAGGTTCTGTTACTTTTGGAGGAAGCAAGGGACAGATAACTGGTAAAGGAAGAATCATTGTGGGCAACATAGAATTTGACAATGTATCTTTTGTGAAAGAACTTGGGCAGTTCAACCTTTTCTCAATATCACAGATTTGTGATACTCAGCATAAGGTGCTTTTTACTGAAACTGATTGTCTTGTGTTGACTCCGGACTTTAAAATGCCTGAAGAACATCAAATTCTTCTTAAAGTTCCCAGACAACACAAAATGTACAGTTTTGATATGAAAGCATCTAATCCTGCAAAAGGTGCTACCTGTTTAATTGCAAAAGCTACATTGGATGAATCTAAGTTGTGGCACAGAAGGTTAGGCCATGTGAATTTCAAAAATATGAATAAACTTGTGAAGAATAACCTTGTGAGAGGTTTGCCTTCAAAATTGTTTAAAAATGATCATACCTGTGTGGCTTGCAACAAGAGAAAACAACATAGGGCATCCTGTAAGGTTAAATTAGAAAGATTAATAACTGAACCTTTGCATACCTTACATATGGATCTTTTTGGCCCTACATCTGTCCATAGTATAAATCATGCATGCTATTGCCTTGTCATTACAGATGATTGTACTAGATATTGTTGGGTGTTCTTTATGTCTAGGAAGGATGAAGCTACCCCTTTGATTCAAAATTTCATTAGACAGATTGAAAACCTTATTGATAAACGAGTCAAAATCATTAGGAGTGATAATGGCACTGAATTTAAAAACAAGAGCATGCTAGATTTTTGTGGTAATAAAGGAATTAAACAACAATTCAGTAATGCAAGAACTCCTCAGCAAAATGGAGTTGCAGAGAGAATGAACAGGACACTTATTGAGGCAGCTAGGACTATGCTAGCAGATTCACTTTTACCTACTACATTTTGGGCTGAAGCAGTCAGCAATGCCTGCTACATCTTTAATAGGGTTAGAGTGACCAAGCCTCAAAATAGAACTCCTTATGAGCTTATGTTTGGCCACAAACCAGTTGTTAGCCATATAAGACCTTTTGGGTGTCATGTTACCATTCTTGATACTTTAAGTGTTCTTGGAAAATTTGAAGGAAAGTCTGATGAAGGGTTTTTACTTGGGTATGCATTAAACAGTAAAGCCTTTAGGGTTTACAATCTAGTATCCAAGAAAGTAGAAGAAAATCTGCATGTAAACTTTCTTGAGGAAAAACCCAATGTCAAGGGAATTGGTCATAGGTGGATGTTTGATATTGATTATTTGACTGATTCTATGAATTATGTTCCTGTCTCCAAGGAGAATCAACTTAACCCTATTGCAGGTACCCAAGAGGCTACTAACATTGCAGGTACCAAAGATTCTTCAAATTCAAGGAACATTGATGATATGGCTGAGCTTGTTGTGATTCCATCTACAGTGAACAAGTCTGATGCAGCTGAAGCAGTGATCAAGGATTCTTCACTTCAGAAAACAGACTCTGAAGTTAAGTCTGGCAAAGTCAAATCACCTAGCATGAGCAGTACTTCACTTTTTAAGTCTGGTAGTGATGTTCTACCAGACCTTTCTTCAAATACTGAATGTGCTGATTCTGAGATGCCAGAACTTGAAGTATTTCCTAATCCTAATGAAGGTGTTTTTGATGGGGCTTCCTTTGATGAAGGAGGTATTATTACTGATTTCAATAACTTACCCACTGAAGTGGAAGTAAGTCCAACCCCCACTCTCAGGATCCACACCATTCATCCCAAAAGCCAAATAATTGGTAACCCCAAGTCTGCTGTTCAAACAAGAAGTAGAGTGCAACATCAGTCTGCTTCTCTTGCACTCATTAGCCTGATCAAGCAACAACAAAGGGTCAACCATAAGGACAGCAACATTGCTTATTTGCTTGCTTTCTTTCTCAAAGTGAACCCACTACAATTTCTGAAGCTTTAGGGGAGGAAAGTTGGGTTGAAGCCATGCAAGAAGAGTTGTTGCAGTTCAAGCTACAGAAAGTATGGGTTCTTGTAGACCTACCTAATGAAGCTAAAGTTATTGGTACTAAATGGGTCTTCAGGAATAAAAGGGATGAAAGAGGGGTGGTTGTAAGGAACAAAGCAAGGTTGGTAGCTCAAGGATACAAACAGGAGGAGGGCATAGATTATGATGAGGTTTTTGCTCCTGTAGCAAGGATTGAAGCTATCAGGTTATTCTTGGCTTATGCATCATATATGGGATTCAAGGTATATCAAATGGATGTCAAAAGTGCTTTCCTTTATGGCACTATTGATGAAGATGTGTATGTACATCAACCTCCTGGCTTTGAGGATCCTGCTAACCCCAATCAAGTGTATAAGGTTATTAAAGCTCTATATGGTCTTCATCAGGCTCCTAGAGCTTGGTATGAAACTCTTTCACAGTTTCTTGAAGAACATGGATACATCAGGGGTGTAATTGACAAGACATTGTTTATCAAGAGAGATCAGAAGGATATTATTCTTGTTCAAATTTATGTGGATGATATCATTTTTGGATCCACAAGAAAGTCTTGGTGTGATGAATTTGAAGGATTAATGAAGAGCAGGTTTGAAATGAGTTCAATGGGAGAACTTACATTTTTCTTGGGATTGCAAGTTAAGCAAAAGGATGATGGACTTTTTATTTCTCAAGACAAGTATGTTGCAGAAATTTTGAAAAAGTTTGAATTCTCAAATGTGAAGGCAGCAGTCACTCCCATGGAGAACAAAGTGCCTTTAACAAAGGATGAAGATGCTGCTGATGTGAATGTGCATCTTTACAGATCCATGATAGGTTCTCTCATGTATCTTACTGCTTCTAGACCTGATATTATGTATGCAGTTTGTATTTGTTCACGTTTTCAGGTTCAACCAAAGACTTCACATCTTCATGCAGTGAAGAGAATCTTTAGGTACTTAAAGGGCAAACCTAATTTGGGCCTTTGGTATCCTAAGGAGTCAGCTTTTGACCTGACAGCTTATTCAGACAGTGACTATGCTGGTGCAAGTCTGGATAGGAAATCAACAACAGGAGGTTGTCAGTTCCTTGGAAGGAGGTTAATATCTTGGCAATGCAAGAAACAGACGATTGTGGCTAATTCAACTACTGAGGCTGAGTATGTAGCAGCTGCTCATTGCTGTGGACAAGTTTTGTGGATTCAGAATCAGATGCTGGACTATGGTTTGAATTTTATGAATACTGTTATCCACATAGATAATAAGAGTACTATCTGTATTGTTAAGAATCCAGTATATCACTCTAAAACTAAGCATATAGAAATAAGGCATCACTTCATTAGGGATTGCTTTGAAAAGAAGTTGATTAGAGTGGAGAAAATACATACAGATTTTAATGTTGCTGACCTGTTAACTAAGGCATTTGATGGTCCTAGATTTAATTATCTGGTAGTTAACATTGGTATGATGAACCCCTAGTTTGAATTAAGGGGAGGTTTGGCCTAAGGGGAGGTCAAACTGTGAAGTATGTAAAGTATGAATACTTACCAGCATTTAGGTTATTTATTTTAGTTCTGATTTTAGTTCTGTTAATGTAGTAAAAAAAAAAATAAAAAAAAAAAATAAAAAAAAAAAAATAAAAAATTTTGGTTTGTTTTATCTATATCTTTTATAGGCAATGCTGGATTAAGTATATTTTCACAAGTTGTTGAGTGAGACTATTGGAACTTCTCACTTGGTGGAGGTGCTTTGCACTAACACATCAAAAGGTTATCAGTCCACCTTGTCTCATCAACACAAGGACTGGCTAATCCTGAGCAAACGGCTAACAGGTAAAGATTGCTCAAATCCGTTTATGGCTGACAATTTGCCAAAAATTGTATGGTATTCAACTCACCATATCTAAGATAAGTGAAGAGTTGGCTAGCCCACAAGGTTATGGCTTGTGGTAAAGGCTGTGGAAAACCATAAATGGTAATCAATTCACCATGATGAGGTACTTTTCCATCAAAGAATTGACTAGTCCAGAAGCAAACGGCTCTTGGTAAAGACTTAACAAATCCGTTGATAAGCTGATGATTTGCTTAAAATCATATGGTTATCAGTGTACCATGGTCTTACACACCAAAACATTTGGCTACTCTAGTAGTAATGGCTATTGGTAAAGAGACATCAAATCCATTAAATTTCAATGATTCACCTCTCACAGGTGTTAACACACCTGGAAGTGATGAGAATAGCTATGAAACTTAATATGAATTGATGTACATATAGTCATTGTTGCTGTCAAGTCCATATCAGAAGAGCTTATCAAGATTCAAGCTGCTAGAAAGGAACAAGACCTAAATACATTTCAAAGTGTTCAAGATTCAATCCTCAGAAGGCTAAATCAGAAGAACTTGAAGTTCATGAAGCATGAAGATCAAGTTAGGGGAGGATTGTTGGGAATTATGATGCATATCAAGAACAGACTACTTAAGTCTGGTAGTTTACTACTTAGGTCTGGTCGATTACTGAGTTAGGTCTGTTTGTGTTTTAGGTCTGGTTATGTAATGATTAAGTCTGGTAGTTATATGTTAAGTCTGGTTGACTTATTAAGTCTGGTCTGGTCGTGAAGATAGGAAAGTTTGTTAGAGTTGTATTAGGAAAAGATACATTGCGTGTATGTATCTTTATAGAAGATTTGTGTATATCTTCTGTGTCGTCTAGGGTTTCCTTGTGTTATAAAAGGATCCCTAAAGGTTGTTAGTAAACGTGTGTGAGTTGTACGAATTGATAATAGTAAATATCAATATACGAAGTTAGTGATATCCCTGCTTGTGTTCTAAATTGTTCTTGTTAAGATTCCGCATTAACATTAACAATCTCTTAGGGTTTCTCACTTAGATTGGTTCGGATTTATCCTAACCATCTACTAGGTATTCAAAACTACTTAGTGATCCATATACAATTTGTGGACCAACATCTATATCTCAACATCTAAAGGTTTCACATACTAAAATCTAAAAGTTTTATAAACTAAATTTAAATCGGTAAAAAAAACTATTCAACCCCTCTTCTAGTTTTCTACAATTGGCATCAAGAGCAGGTTTTTCTAAAAAGTTTTTAAGTAAATTGTATTTTAAAACTTTTTCGATCAAATGGATTTAGAAAACTACAAAGAAGGGCAATCTATGCAAAGACCACCACTCTTTGAAACTAATGGTTTTATATATTGGAAAAATAGATTTGAAACATATGTGAAATCTAAAGATATTGATCTTTGGAATATTATTGTTGATGGGGATTACGTGCCGGTATTTGAGAGCATCTCTACCGACAAAAATGAGGCCGGGTCTTTGAGTCTAAAAGATAAACAAAAGAAAATGCTTTCTAAAAATAATGAGGCAAAAATGGTTTTATACAATGCTTTACCTAAAAAGGAATATGAACTAATTTTTTTGCATAAAACCGCTAAAGATATTTGGAATTGCTTGGTGATTACTTATCAATGAAACAAACAAGTGCAAAACAACAAAATTGATTTATTTGTTCAACAATATGAGCAATACTCAATATCGGATGATGAAAGTATTGATAATACATTTTTTAAATTTAATACTATTATCACTTCACTAATAGCACTTGATGAAACATTTTCCAAGCGTAATCATGTTAGGAGATTCTTGAGAGCACTTTCGGCAAAATAGAGACCAAAGGCAACGGCGATAAAAGAAGCAAAGGATTTGACAATCCTTTCTCTCGATGAGCTCATTGGCAACCTCAAGGTCTATTAAGTTGTTTTAGTAAAAGACTCTGAGGCCTCGAAGGAAAAGTACAAGTCACTAGCCCTAAAGTGTAACACCCCAACCCGACAAGGGTAAAGATGTCACGCAAATGGTTTCATATCAGATATAACAAAGCATACATTCAAAAGTAATACAAAGATTCTCAAGGGTTACAAAGGAAATACTGAAATAACAAGGTTACAAGGCGAATACAATTTCTAACAATAAGAAAACTTCTAATCATCTCTAGGCCCAAAACTATCAAGTCTTCTAAGTCCAAAAGTCTCTTCACTCGTACTCATCTTCCAACTAAAACCTGCCGCACACGAAAAGAAAACGTGCGGCTGAGCTTACAAAGCCCAGTGAACAGATATATAATAAACGGAAACGAAAGTAAATGGAAATAACCAGATGTAGCATAATGAATGAGATATAAATGAGATACAAGAGTAAGGTTTAGGATAGTCATCCACCACGAGCCCAGAAACAAATCATATCATATAGTAACCATAAATCTTCATAATCATATAGAGGGGAGACCTCTCAGATAATCAGATAACATGAGGGGTGTCCTCATTCTTCAACAGGGTGGAGTAGCTAGCTCCCAGAAATGTGAAAGGCGTGTATTGCACACAGCACCAGTCACCAGACAAATCATATCATAGCATATACAGTTAAATCCACTAAACAGAACAGATCTAGGATTGCAATCCATACGCCCCCCAGAAACATATATATAATCATAATCAAAGTAATGCGCATATCATAATCAGAATGGGGACGGTGTGAGGAATCACTCACCCACACATGAGTCATGCCAGTGGTGCATCACAGACACGGCCAGGTTACCTTCCTGGCTAGGTAACAGAAAGGTGGCTCGGGTATCAACTAAGAGTCAAAGGTCAAAGGTCAAAGGTTCATATCATAATCAGGGTGTCATATCAGAAGGTTCAATATCAGAAGTTCATAATCAGACCAGTCAAAGTATCAGAGGGTCAAGTATCAGAAGTTCAAATATCAGAAGGTCAAATATCCCAGGTCAATATCCAAAAAGGGTCACTGTATCCGATGGTCAAATCTTCAAAAGGTTCAATATCAAAAGTACTTTTCAAAAGGTTTTCTCTTAAGGTTCATTTAAAAACAATCATTCAAAAATAGTTTTCATAAATGGTCTTTCAATTAGTTTTCATAAAACGAACTTCAAAATAGTTTTCTTAAGGTCAATATATCATGCTTGAAAAAAAAAAAAAAAAAAAAAAAAAAAAAAAAAAAAAAAAAAAACCCTTTCAAAATACTTTACTTAAAACATTTCCATCTCATATCAAAAAGGTCTTCATATCACAGGTTCAAAATCAGAGATCAAAGGTCGAAGCAAAGGTGTCATAGCAAGGGATCGAACAGAGTATCAATTCAGAGAATTTAACAGATCAGAAAAGAATCATAGGAAACCTTACAGAGAAGGTCAGAATATCTGTACCTTATTCCGGAAGCAAACACAAATCAGAAATGGATGACACAAAGTGAAGCAGGACTTCTCTTCCTTCACACCTAGAGGGGGTAGACAAGAATTACAAACCCTTCCATTTTAAGTAATTTTCCATTTTAGCTTTTAGATTCATCAAGTTACTCTTTTAGTCCTTTAGGTTTCATAATTTACACTTTCTATCCCTTTACTTATCAAGTTACAAAATGAAACCCTAGATTTACATAGCTTACATTTTAACTTCTCTCATTAATTTATTAACACAACACGCATTTTATTTTCCAAGATTACAGAGTGTACCTTCAAATTAACTTATTATACGAATTATACCCTCAAGTTTCACGATTCACCAATATAACCCTTAGCTTAGGAAAAATAACAATTTACATCCTTTTTACATGTCTTGACAGTTTTCAGGTATTACTGGACTCGTTTTAAATAATTTGCAAACCATATTAAATCTTCGAAATAAAATCTATAAAAATTCACAGACGTTCCCCAGGGTCTTGAGTATTTTATGAAATTTTTCCAGATTTTATTAAGTTGTATAGATACGAACTAAAAATCCTTTTTCCCAACCTGTCCCAGAACCGGATTAATTAAAAACACCCGACCATTTTTCATCTTCTTTCCCAGTCTAGAAAATTTATAAAATTCTACAAAAATTCCAGTAATTAGCAAACATGTGATATATTACTCAGCTAAAAGGACACATCCTAATTCGTTATGGTTTGAAAATGATAAATGAAAAACCCGGACTGTTTTTCCAGACTTTACCAATACGACCAGACACATGATTTTCTAAAAATTAAAAAGTAACCTTACATGCCTCTAAAAATTACAAGATAAATTTCTCCAGGTAGCCACTTCATTGAAATTAGTTTTAGACTCAAAAACCATCCCAATACCCGTTCACATCATTGAGTTATAGCCGGTTAAAGTCGAATAAAATTCCAGGCCAGTAGCAGATATCACAGAATCATATATATACTTAGGGTTTCTTCATCCCGTTCATTAATTCTTGACACCAAACGATTTTAGGTGAGTCCAAAACACATTTAGGTCATCTCATATCAGTTTATTTCACATCCAAGTCGAATTAATCATCACCCAAAACAGTAAGATCGATCCATATTATAGGCTTTAGGGTTTTCTTAATTTTTATGATTTTATGTGACATGTTTTTGTTATCATATGTGACAAGAACATCAAATGGATTGAAGATGACAAAAATCAAGCAAGAAAAGGATGATACAAAATTACCCTTGAAGATCAAACGAAGATCAAGTACAACACACGATCGAATCACCAACATTCCTCCTTCCTTTTTCTTCTTCCTTGGATCGACTAGAAAGTTAGGGTTTTGTTTCTTCTCTTTTTTTTTTTTTTTTTTTTTTTGTCGACATATGGAGGGAGGGGAGACCAAATCCGGTTTTTGGCTTTTGGATTGGGCCAAGAGGGCCGAGATTTGTGTGTGGCTAAGTTCAGTGGGCCCTGGGTTTAGTTGTTGTAGCATAACAAAAGATAGATGGCCCGAAACAATAGTTTATGTAGTGACATAGGTGCCTCGAAATTATTTATGTTTCAGAAATATTTTGGACTTCTAATATGTTCAAAAACTCCATGATGACGTTTTGTTCGAATTATTTGGATTCACGGTTGATTCGTTTAATTTCTTTCAGTTTTAAAGTAATCGTATCCATAACTTAGGAAAATTTCAAATTAGACGTAAAATTTGGTATTTAAAATTTAGGGTTTTACACACTAGCCCTAAAGGCTAAAAAGGAGTCTAGTGACGAAGACACTTCATCATCAGATAGCGATGATGAAGAGTATGCCATGGCCGTAAGAGACTTCAAAAAGTTTTTTAGAAGAAGAGAAAGGTTTGTAAAACAAACTTACGATGATAAGAAAGGCTTCCGAAAGTTCAGGGAAGACAAGAAGGGAAAGGATGACCAAAATTGTTTCAAATGTGATGATCCAAATCACTTTGTTAGTGATTGTCCCAAACACTCTAGTGGAAAGCAAAAGGCGTTCGTTAGCGGTTCATGGTACCCAAGTGAAGAGGAGAAAGATGAGATTTGTCTCATGGCCAAAGACTCTAACGAGGTACATTCCGAATCTCCCTATTATAGTAGCTCGTCTTTAGATGATGAATCTCTAAACTTAAAATATAACAAACTTTGCAAAATTAGTTTTAAAGTCATTAACAAAAGCAAATATCTAAAAGGTAAAATTGAACTCTTAGAAAACGAAGTTTTTGAGTTAAAAGAAAAAATAAAGAGACTTGAAAAGGAAAAGAAGTATAACGACCTAAAAATCCGAGTTAACTTTTAACGTTAAATACAAATTCAACTTAACGTTTAAACTACGCATGATTTAAGAATTTGCAAACGTGAAGACCCTAAACCATGTAAATAAGAAATCGACATTTTATGCTACCCTAAGTAATATCACACAACACATAAATTGAAAAAGGACCGAATTTTAATTATCTTGTACGCACATATTTATTTTGCTAATGTGGGAATTAGTTATTTGGCTAAATAAAAATCCGAAATTCACTTCCCATAAATCACGACATTCTCACCCTCATTATCTACAACAACCGTATACCACATTCTCACACACATTAAAACCCTAGAAACTAAAACACAAGTGGCGGCTTTCATTGTTCTTTCGTGGTTCCATTTTGGTTTCGTTGGTCTCGTTATTTTGCCAAGAAAAAGAGAAGGAAGAAGCTAAGTTGTTGATCGGATTCTTGATGCTCTGAAAGTTAGTAATCGTTGGTGCTTATTATTGTTTTGATCGTGGGTTTGGTTCGAGTATGGTTCAGTTCTGGTCCTTGTTTCGTTCGTTTAAATCGACCAAAGGTATATCTATGACCGTTTTGTGTTTTGCTTAATTCGACTCATATGTATGTACACGTAACAGATTCGAGAAACCTAACCTAATCTGAATATTTTGTTAATATGGGATACGAGTGAAAAATATGGTCACATGAAATCATAAAAGGGTACGCCTAGGTGATTATTTGATGTCGTGTTTGGACTATTCTATGTCATGTGTTTGTGAGTCCTTATGTCGACCTAATATCATCACTAAAAATCTGTTTTGGAATGGAATTTAATGAGGCGTGCTGAATAGAAACCTAGTCGCATAATAATTAACGAGGGTGTTTATGGCAACCGTGGGGTCTAGGGTTTTGTGCATAATTTCATGAGTGTGTAGGTTCAGGTCTCATGGTATTGTGTTGATGTCAAAACCATATTGAAACATGTATGCAAATCGAGGATTGTTGGTTTTAACGAGGGTTTTAGACCTGGTGTATAATCGCATTCATGATCGATCATGTCCTTTCATTCTTAGCTCTTGTGCATGTGTTGTGTGTCAAGCTATCTAATGTTTAAGATTTAAATCATGGGGTCGAATGTAGATCATGGGTCGAGTATAAATCATGGGCATGTGTGACTGTTAACGCCTAGTAGCATATAAGAAACTGAAAAGAATAGAGTGGGTTTACGTGGGATTTTTCTCATTAACCTGGAGTCGTGTTTGATACGTGTTCGATTAAGTAATGGTTCGAGTTTGTTAAATTACGGTGCGTGTTTAAGGTTCAGTTCGAGTCGCATGGGGTTAAGTTAGCGTGTTGTGTTCGACTAGTTTAGAGATCGAACGTGTCCTATTTATTCTTGGCATTCGATCTAACGTCTGGTCTAAGGTTATTCTTGTCGCATGCAAATACTAATGTCAAGATTTACCTAGAGTCTCATTATTTAAACTAGAATTTATAAATATGAAAATGTTGCATATTAGTGTGCGATCTCGAGTTGGCTTTGGTTCCTTCTGGTCTGGTCATGTTAGAAGCTGGTGTATGTTTTGAACTTCAAAAGCACGCATGGTTGTGAAAGTATTGCATGAGATCTTCATTTGCTTAAATATATAAAAGGGTAGCATGTCAGGGTATATTAAAACAAATAATCAGGGAATACGTGTTTTGTGTGTGTGTACACGGAAGTTGGGCCCCTGTACATGTGCATTGGGCTTGAGTTGCACCTCGTTAAGTTTGGTGGTCAAGTCATGTGCTTGTTTGTGTACGAGAGTGTGTAAGTGTGTGTGAGTTGTTTGTTTCATGTTGCATGATACGAAATACATAATATTGTTTTTCTAAACTAGCTAAACCTTCATTCAGTATTAATAAATCCTAAGTTTGGTCATTTATGAAATTAATTTACACTTCAAACCCTAAGCTTTGGAAATTGTCACAATAAACCCTAAACTATGATATTGATCATATTAAACCTTTAAGTTTACTTAATTGTCATTTGTAACCCTAATTTATGAGAGTTAATAAATTTGAAAAGTTACTAAAAATGGAAAGTTACTAAAAATAGAAAGAAACCCCAAATGTGTAATCTGATTAAAATAAGCTTGTAAGTAATACGTGATCATTAATTCGTGTAGATCATGTGAAGAAGGAGTAGCTTCGGTTTCTGTGTGCTTTCCTGATTTGTTTTGCTTGCTTTGCATTAGGTACAGATATTATACCCTTTCTCAGTAAGGGTTTTGTTCTCATGACTTCTCGATCCTTGACTTCGATTCATTTGCTTTGATATGATTCGTTTGATATGATTCATTTGATATGATCCATTTGATATGATTCACTTTGATATGATCATCTGATTTGATATTCGTTTAGCTATTCATTTGATATGATATTCGTTTGATATCCTTTGCTATGATATGATTCCGTTCTGTTGATATGATCTGTTTGGATATGATATGATTATGGATATGCTTTGATATGATATGATTTGTTCAGTGCCCGAGCTAACTAGCCATGGAGGTACCATGGCCATGTCATTGATGGCACCTATGGCATGACACCATCTGTGGCGGTGTGATTAGTCCACGGCGTCCACATTTGATATGATATGATATGATATGTGATCACTTGGCTATTATGATATGTGTATATACCTATCTTGAGCAGGTGTATATATATGATTTGTTTTGCAGGGGGCGTATGGATGCATCCTAGACATTTTGTTTCATTTTGTTAGTGATTGGGTTGTGCGTGCCTTGCACCCCCTCACTTCTGGGAGCTAGCTACTCCATTTGGTATTCTGGAGGTCTCCCCTCCAGGTACACATACAATCTGACGGATATACGAGATTATGTGATTATTTGGTATATTCATATATCATGTTTAGATACGCTCGTGGCCATTCCTATATGATTCATTTGATTCATTATGATTATCTGACATTCGTATTATCTCTTGATTATCTCATTTCGTTTATCTCATTTGACTTATGATATTTGTTCAGGTGATCCTTGAGTGCTTATTCGTTTGACATTTGATATTTTGTTCAGCAGGATCTTGTGGTCCCATTTCTCTATAATTATATATGATTCGATTGTTTGTTTTGGTTATATCTGTTCACTGGGCTTTTTAAGCTCAACTGCATTTCTTTTCCTTCGGCAGGTTTTAGGTTGGAAGCTGGGGATATGAGTGAAGAGTGCATAGGAGCTCTTAGTGGACCACCCTGATGATAGATAGCCAAATTGCTTCTGGATTAGACTTGGATTTATCTTCTGTTAATTTAGTTTGGATTTGTATATTAGTTTTGGAACTCATTATGTTTTGAGTTAGTATTTCATTATTACCTCAGAATACCTTGTTATCATATTAATTAGAAGACTTCCGCTGACGTTGTATGTTCTGATTGGCACCATAATGTGGCATTTCGGCCCTTGTCGGGTTGGGGTGTTACAAGAAGCAAGTGTAGAATGCAAACTGTGTGTAAGTCTTCAAACGATAATTGATCACCAAGACTTTAAAATCGCTAGACTTAGTACACAATGCTTAAAAGAAATAATAGATACACCGAAAGTATTTAATGCAGGAATTGCGTTTAAGTTAATTGTACAATACGCTTGATAATTTGTATTTCTTATGTAAGGGGTGCTTTAATAACTGCATTAATTGTATTTATTAAACAGTTAATTAACTGAATACATTAAATATTTTGACCACATTAATAGTGCTTTGTATTGTATCTAATGTTAGTAAATGTGTTTTAATTAGTTGTACTTTTAGTTTAAGAACTTGTAATGCTGAATTTTAAGTATTTCTATTTAAAAATTGTATCTAATGTTAGAAAATGTGTTTTAATTAGTTGTAATTGTATTTAATGTTAAAAAAATGTGTTTTAATTAGTTGTACTTTTAACTTAAGAACTTGTAATGCTGAATTTTAAGAATTTCTTTTTTTAGAAGGCATAAATGCTTTATAAGATAGTATGATATGTATTTGCTTGTAATAAATGAAATGTATGTAAATGTGTTGGGTAATCCATAACCCATAACCCATGATCCATGACCCAAAACCCATGGTCCATGCTCATTGCATCATGCATTACATCATAATGGATAATGTTAGGAAATTAAGCTATAGCAGTTAGTACGGTTGAAAAGAAAGTTAGTACTGCTGAAGAGTTTTGAAGACATAAGCAGTTCGTACTGTTTGTATGAAGAAGTTAGTACGGTTTATATTTTTGTGTAAGATAATTATAGAAAAGATATTGTGTATATCTTATACGATTAGGTTGATAGTTATCTTGTAAAGGAATCCTTAGTCTATAAAAGGATTGCCTAGGTTAAAGTTTAGGTACGAATGTTAGAAACGAATTAGTGCATATTGTTTTGTTAAGATTCAAGGTTGTAAACCCTAGTGATAGGAGATCACTCGTATTATTCATTAATAATATTGAATCGTTGAAGTTGAAGTATATTGTGTTCCTTGTTCATTCATTGTTGATTCGTTTATACAAAACATAAACAAACAAATCTTCTAAGTGCTAGCTAGTAAATTCCGCGTGCTAGACTAGACATCATTCAAAGTATACATCTAACACAAGGAGTGTGTGTAGATCCGGTCAAGTGGTATCAGAGCCAGGTTACTGATACTTTGGTTTAGAAGATCCAGACGAATTTGTTTAAGTAGAAGATGGACATGGAGACAACAACAAGTCAGACTAATATTGCTGCTAAGCTTCCAATGCTTAAACCCAATGAGTTCGATATGTGGTGATTAAGAATTGAGCAGTTCTTCCAAGTTCAAGATTATACTCTCTGGGAGATTATTGAGGATGGGAATTCGTTCAAACCTACAATTACAACAACCGTTGTTGAGGGTGTCACTGAAACTAAGGTGCAAACTAAGCCAACCACTACTGAAGAGAAGGCACAACACAAGAATGATGTTAAGGCGAGAAGTTTGCTTCTGATGACTATTCCCAATGATCAGTTGTTGAACTTTAGCTAGTTTAAGTGTGCTAAAACCATTTTTGAAGCTATTGTTGCAAGATATGGTGGGAACGAAGCCACCAAGAAAACTCAAAAGACCCTTCTCAAGCAACAGTTTGAGAATTTTTTAGCAACAAGCAACGAGTCACTAGATCATATGTTTAATAGACTTCAAAAACTAGTGAGTCAACTGGCTGTTCTAGGAATTGAGATGCCTCAGGAAGATCTCAACTCCAAATTTCTGAGGAGTCTACCAACTGAATGGGCTATGCATGTGGTTGTATGGAAAAACAAGCCTGATATAGATTCCATGAGCTTAATGGATCTCTATAGCAACTTCAAGATAGTTGAACATGATATTAAGACGTCTGCTGGATCAAGCTCAAGCTCAAGCTCAGGGAATTTGGCCTTTGTATCAACTCCCAGTACCTCAAGTCCAGATGAAGAAGTTCAAGTGACTGGAGCAGTTGGTACTGCTTATTCCAATATTGGTACTGCTAGCACTTCAAGCAGCACTAATGAACTCTTGAATGAGAATACTTATTGTGCTTTCTTGACTACTCAGCACAATGGAAGTATGTTGACTCATGCAGATCTTCAAGAGATTGATGAAGATGATATTGAAGAGATGGATATCAAGTGGCAGCTCTCTCTTCTCAGCTTGAGAGCTAAGATATTTTTGAAGAAGACTGGCAAGAAGATTGTCATAAACAGCAATGATGTTGCAGGGTATGACAAGTCCAAGATTGAGTGTTTCAATTGCCACAAGAAAGGTCATTATTCAAGGGAGTGCAGATTGCCAAGACAACAAGATGGAAAGAGCAGAGGATATGGAAGCAAGTCAAGGGTTGTGGAGGTTACTGATTCAAGCTCAAAAGCCATGGTTGCCATTGATGGCTTAGGGTTTGACTGGAGCTACATTGCAGAGGAAGAAGCAGAAGCATCTACAGAGATTGCTCTCATGACATTTTCAGACTCTGAGGTACAAGTTTCTAAATGTTCTAAATCTTGTGAAGCTTTAAAAGATCTAGAAACTCTTAAGAAAAGATATGAGGATCAGAGAAAAGAGCTAACCCAAACTGCTTTTAACTTAGCAAATCATAAGAGGGCTTTAGCTGTGTTAGAAGAACAAATTGTTCATTATAAAAGTAATGAGTCAAAGTTTTCTGATGATATGATTATTTTTAAGAGAGACTTAATGTTTAGAGAAAATGAAATTAGTGTGTTGAAACATGAGCTAGAACAGGTTAAGAAAGCAAAGGAGAACATTCAAATGACTGTTGACATACTAGAATTTGCAACTCAGGGTGTTAGTAAGATTGTTGAGTGTTAGATCCTCAATAAAGCTAAGTCATGCCTAGGTTATAAGTCAGTTCCACCTCCCTATAGAGGAATTCCAACACCCCCAGGCATAGACTTAGAACACACAAGACTACCTGAATTTCAACTACCTGAGCTTAAATATGGTCCTCAACATAAAGAGAATGTAGTTGATAAACCTGTGTATGAAAGTGCAAGTGATGCCTCATTTTCTGAGGATAAGGTGTCCTCGGCTAAGGACTCAGATGCTCCAACCATTGAGGAATGGACTTTTGATGATGAGGATAATCAGGCTGTGGTTAAGTTTGTTAGTGTTAAAGTGGAGGAACCAAAAGTTCCAAAGATGGTTAAACCTGAGACTGTTAGGCCTAGATCAAATGCCAAACCTTTTAGACCAACAGTTAGGTATGCAGAAATGTATAGAACCACAAACAAGCCAAGAGGTAACCAAAGGAATTGGAATGACCTCAAATCTCACCAATTAGGGGATGATTTTGTCTGCTATAGGAAAGCTTGTTACTCTTGTGGTAGCTTTGACCATCTTGCAGGTTTTTGTGATAAATGGTTGAGTGGATATTCAAACCATAGGTTGAGCATAGCAAGACTTCAAACTCTTCCTAGGAATGATGGAATGATACCCAGATCAGTTCTATTAAAGTCTGGCCAAAGACCAATTCAAACTGCTAGACCAGCAGTTAAGCCTGTCAGACCAATTAGACCTATTCACTCAAGGCCAACAGTTCAAGGTGCAAAAATGTTTTCCAAATCAGCACCAACAACTGTTAAAAAACCATTTCAAAACAGACAAGTAGTGAAAAACCAAGTTTGGAAACCCAAGGTAACAATTACCAAGCCAGCAGTTCCAACTGCTAGCAGAGTAATTGGTATTGGTATTAATAAAAACACTACTAAGGAAAATATGGGTACTGGAGTGAATGCATCAGCATGTTGGGTTTGGAGACCCATCAAACCCAATGGTGCTAAAATTGTTTTGAAAAGAATGAATTATGTTGATGCAAGAGGAAAGCCTAAGTCTGTTTTGGCTTGGGTACCACAAGGAAATTAATTTTTCTTGTTATGTGCAATGTTAGTCATATACTTGTATCTTGTTTCTTTGTTTTTGGACTAACACTTGCAGGTTTTGGATGATAAGCACCAAGGAATTAAATGCTTTATGTTTTGGACTATATGGTGATTTGAAGCTGAGTGTGTGATCTTTGCACACAACAAATGGTTATTGGTTCACCATGTCTAACCCACATAGGAACCAACTAGTCCAGAGCAAACGGTATTTGGTAAAGACTAATCAAATCCGTTGATGGTTGACAATTTACCAAAAATTGTATGGTTATCAGCTCACCATATCTAACTGTGAAGAGTTGGCTAGTCCAAAGCAAACGGCTATTGGTAAAGACATATCAAATCCGTTGATAGCTGATAGTTTGCTAAAAACTATGTTTGAGCCATGGTATTTTAAAATCCTTTTCAATAAGTTCATACAGCTCAACAAAATTTTTCCAACAGTTGGTACGATTAGTACAAAGTTAGTACGGCTCAACTAGCCATTGTAAAAATCTGTCAGTAATTAATTTTATAGCCGTTGGGGTAAAACCGTTATTCTTAAGGTGCTTATAGGGATTTTTCTAGAAGATAATTATCTTTTTACCATAAATTTATTTATTCTATTTCTAAAGATAATTTATCTCATACGCTTATTTTGCAAAACCCTAAACATTACCTATAAACTCCAATAGACTACATAAAACCTCAATTCCACTTTAAACGATCATCTTATTGCTATAATCTTTCATTCTTCATCACTAAAAATGGCTGGATTGGAATTTGTTAAGCGTCACAATCAGGTTGCGTTTCTTGAGAAAACAGAGGAGGGAGATGGACCAAAATTTTATGAGATTGTGGACTTTCTAAACCACTCTCACATAAGGTATGCTCAAACTGTTTCTCCTACTCTTTATGTCTCTCACATCACACAGTTCTGGCAGAATGCTACTGTCTTGACAAGTGAAGATGGAGACTTAGAAATTCATTCTGAAGTGGATGGTGTATCTTTTGTTGTTACCGAGTCTATACTTAGGAGACATCTTAAATTAAAAGACTCAGATAGTATCAATACTATGCACAACACTGAAATATGGCAAGAACTTACCAAAATGGGGTATGATACATCCGAACACAAATTAACTTTTCAAAAAGGATGTTTCTCACCTCAATGGAGATTTTTTATACATACCATTTTACATTGTTTAAGTCCTAAAAAGACTGCTTGGGAGCAGTTCAGTAGCAATATTGCTATTGCTCTCATTTGTTTGTCTACAAACAAGGTTTTTAACTTTTTAAAATTTATTTTTGAGGGTATGGCATCTAATGTAAACAGCAAAACCAAGTTTCAAATGTATCCAAGGTTTGTTCAAACTCTTTTGAATAAAAAGACATACCTGCTTACAAAACCAACAGAAATTTTTGCTACTCCTAGCCTTCAATCAAAAGTTTTTCAAAACATGGCTATGGCTAGTAGACTTTTTCAAGGGGAACCAGTTCCATTGTCTCCTCAAATGCTTCAAACTGAGTTGGGTGAAGGGTCAGCAGTTCCAACTGATCCCCATCACACATCCACTTAAGTACTTGAAACAACCCAACAACCACCAGAGGTCACAACTTATAGGAGAAGGTCAACACCTAGGATTCCTAGAGTGGCTACCGGATACTTGCCCCATGATTCACCTCTCCTAGCAGGTCACACAGCTAGAAGTGATGAGGGTAGCTCTAACCAAAATGCATTGATGGAATTATGTACCAAGCTAGCTGCCCAAGTTGATAGTTTGGAGACAGATCTTACAAGCACCAATGAGGAGCTCAAAGCCCACAAGGAGAATTCTGCTAAAATTTTTACCAGGTTATCTTTAAAGGTGAAAAAGCTGAAAGATCAACTCAAGCAGAAAAGGGCAAGAATGGTATTGGATGATGATTCTTCTAGTGATGACTCAGATGATTCAGATGATGCTGATGGTGGAAATTCTTCCAAACAGGGGAGGAAATTTGGTAAAGACAAGGATGGATCAAGTTCTCAGGGGAGGAAAAATGAAGAAGAAGAAGAACACCTTGATAAGGGTACTGGTAATATTGACATGGATGTTGAAGAAATAGCTCAACCACATGGAACAGTTCCAACTGGTGACACTTCAGCTGAGCTAGTTTATGAAAGAAAAAGAGCAGACAAAGGTAAAAAGGCTATGACACAAGAGGAAGAGGAAGCAGCTCAAGAACTTGAAAGGCTCAAGACAACAAAACCAAAAACTCAAGTTCAGATAGAATTTGATGCAGAGGTAGCAAGGAAAATGATAGAAAAAGATTTGGCTGATGAAAAAGCTAAGAAAGCTTAGATAGCTCAAGATGGGAATTAGCAAGGAAAATGGCTGCTGATGATGAAAGGAACATAGCTGGTTTCATGGATAGAACAAGAACTGAAGATTTTAATCAAGAAGAGTTCAATGAGCAACTTCAATACTTGTTGGATTCTGATTGTATTATAAAAGCTCATGCTGTGATGATTCTTAATGATCAGGAGTTAAATGAAGAAGAAAAGTCAGAGGAGCTCAAAGAATTTATCTTGAAGACAAATAGAGAAGCTACTTGGAGTGACTTAATGCACAGAATCAGAGAAAGGCAAAAGTCAGGTTACAAGACAAAGTTTCTCATTGAACTGATGCTGCAAAGAAACAAAAGAGAACCAGAGGTTCTTGAATCTGATGCTGCAAAGAAACAAAAGTCTGAAGAAGAAGGATTAACCAATGAGAAGATCAAGAGCATGATGATGATTGTTCCAGAATCTTCATATATCAAACCTTTACAAGTAAAACATCCAATCATTGACTGGGAAGTTTTCACTGATGGAAGAATGAAAGGATCGAAGATAGTCAGACTTGGTGATATTTCTGAAAGGTACAAGTTGTTTGAAGATTTACTCAGAGGATTTGACAGAGAAGATCTTAATCAACTATGGAGCTTAGTAAAAGAAAGATTCAGAGATAAAGATCCTATTGAAGACAAAGACAAAGAATTATGGGTTCAGTTGAAGAGAATCTATGAACCTGATAGTGGAGAGTCAATGTGGAGGTTTGAAGCACAAGTTAAAGATTTGTATTGGTATTTGTTTGAATCGTGTGGAGTACATAGAGTTTCTACTCCAGATGGGATTGAAATCTATATGTTGGTGGAAAAGGACTATCCACTCAGATCATTTGTGTTAATGGCTATGTTACAAGGAAGACTCAAGGTTGAAGAAGACTCTGAGATGGCAGATTTGTTAGTTACAAAGATTTTCAACCTTGCACAGCAAAGAAAAGTCAAAGACTAAAGTGACTGATGTGATAGATGTTTGAAAGAATTTTCCCTATTGAGAAGAAGAAGCTTAATTCAGAGAAACTTAGTGATTTGGATAGAAATCATAAGTTTAGGGGAGGATTGTTAGGAAATTAAGCTATAGCAGTTAGTATGGTTGAAAAGAAAGTTAGTACTGCTGAAGAGTTTTGAAAACATAAGCAGTTCGTACTGTTTGTATGAAGAAGTTAGTACAGTTTATATTTTTGTGTAAGATAATTATAGAAAAGATATTGTGTATATCTTATACGATTAGGTTGATAGTTATCATGTAAAGGAATCCTTAGTCTATAAAAGGATTGCCTAGGTTAAAGTTTAGGTACGAATGTTTGAAACGAATTAGTGCGTATTGTTTTGTTAAGATTCAAGGTTGTAAACCCTAGTGATAGGAGATCACTCGTATTATTCATTAATAATATTGAATCGTTGAAGTTGAAGTATATTGTGTTCCTTGTTCATTCATTGTTGATTCGTTTATACAAAACACAAACAAACAAATCTTCTAAGTGCTAGCTAGTAAATTCCACGTGCTAGACTAGACATCATTCAAAGTATACATCTAACACAAGGAGTGTGTGTAGATCCGGTCAGGTAAAATCCATGACCCATGACCCAAACTCCATAACCCATTACCCAAAGTCCATAACCCATGACTTAAAGTCCATAACCCATGACCCAAGATGTCTTTGACATCATGCATGACATCAGATGACCCATGGACCATAACTCGTAACCTAAAACCCGAAATTGTAACCCAAAATCCGGACTGGTACTACCAGATAGCCAGATCCCTGGCTTTACAATCCTTTTAGGAAGGGATCTGCCGGATCCCGGTGAATAGTGACTATTTTGCCTATAAATAGTGAGCCATTTCTTCCTTATTTCTCACCCCTCTTAGATATACCTTCTCTCTATATTTTAAGCTTCTCTAACCTCAGATCTAAAGGTTATTCTTGTAGCTTTCTTTCTTTTGTGTTTCTCAAGGTTCTTCTTTCAAGACGAGATCACACTTCTTACATACGAGTCATCCATTCTTCAAGTGAAGAGTTTGCTCAGCTTCTTCATCACCTCAAGACCACTGAGTTGTCTCTTGTTGTTGATACATCTTCTTGTATTCTTTAAGTAGTTGGGATATTTTTGTTGTTGTGTTGGATTGGTTCTTCCGTGTAAAGAACCCGGTATTTAGCTTAGTACCGGAAAAAGTGTAAGCGACGTTGTGAGGTTTCTCCATCGGTTGAAGGAGCTTGTTGACATAGTGCTTAAGAACTCTCTAGTTGGATACTTGGGGAGTGGAGTAGGGCAAGGAAGGTGTCCTTGTAGCCAAACCTCTATAAACCATAGTGTCATGCTTCTATCCTTTTACTCTCTTTACTATTCTCGTATTTATTTCTTTTTGTACTTACTTGCATTATCTATATCTCAACATCCAAAGGTTTCACATATTATCAATGTAAAAGTTTTATAAACAAAATTTAAATCGATAAAAACTATTTAACCCTCATTCTAGTTTTCTACATGATGGAAAACGTAGGGTCAATTTTTAAAAATTTCATAACAATTATCAGAAAAACTAGCAGCGGAAGATACAAAAATACCTACAACTATTTTACAGGAGCCATGTTAGCATTGATAAAAAGTGATGGTCATCTCGCATTAACAACTTTGTTGTATGTCGTTATTTAGAGAATAGTAAAGGGCCTAATGGACTAACATAATATGTTGCAAGATAAGTCCAATGTAAAGCCCAAGTTAGGTTAGGCCCATAGAAAGCCCATGTGGCTAGTTATGTTTATAATATAAATAGCACACACACATCCTCATTTTAACGTGTGTGTGTCTCATTGTGCTGAATTGTGGAGGAGAGGTGAGAAGTGTGTGTGCTCTAAGTGTGTGTTTGTTTCTTTCTTTTGGAAGCTAATAAACCTTTGGTTCGAGTTTACATATGATCCATACTTCTCATCTTGTTCTTGTTATTGAGTAGCATCGAATAGTATAGTTTAGTGTATGATAAAGTAGATAAGTTTAGTCTTTACAAGTGGTATCATGAGCGAATCAAAGATTTAGGAGTAGTTTGTGTTTGGTTTTTGAAGGTTTATAGTCTTTTTCTTAGCTTTCTTTGATTCTCACATTAGTGGTGTTAAAGTTAGTGTTTTTCTAGTAGTCATAACCTTCTAGGATTAAGTTGTGCAAAAGAAATCAATCAAAAACGTCGAATAGGGTGATTTTTAGGTGTTTTTAGGTGAAAAAGTTCATATTTTTCTACACTGCGGTTTGACTCTCGGTGTGAGTTTCTTGACTGCGGTTTGAGTTCTGCGGTTTGATAGCGACATTTTTGTCTGTTGCGGTTTGTCGGCTAGTCATTGCGGTTTGACTATTGCGGTTTGGTGACTGCGGTTTGACCTCATTGCGGTTTGACTATTGCGGTTTGGTGACTGCGGTTTGACTATTGCGGTTTGGTGACTGCGGTTTGACCTCATTGCGGTTTGGTGACTGCGGTTTGCATTGACTGCGGTTTGATCTCATTGCGGTTTGCTTATTGCGTTTTGGGTATTGCGGTTTGACCAAGATTCTTCATTGCGGTTTGACCAAAATTCTTCACTGGGTTTTGCCTAATTTTCTTCAAAACTTCAAACAACTATAACTTTTGAACCGTAACTCCGTTTTCAGCCCACGACCTATCAAAACGACCGTGAGAACGAGGAGAATGACACGTTGAATGATCTAAATCCACTTTGAACGGAAGTTATTGACGTTTTTACGTTTTAGACCAAAATTTTCACCACAACAACTTAACTTAACCAACTACAAACACAACTCCTTTATCGTTAAGCCGATCCAACATCAAATTTATCATACAAAACATCATCAATGGCTACTCAACAAGACATCCATGCAGCCAGTGCAGAAAACCGTCCTCCAATGCTTAAAAAAGGTGGTTATCTTCCATGGACGAGTCGTATGATTCGATACATCAAAACCAAACCTAGTGGTCAAGGTAGACTCTTGCTTAACTCCATCCAGAAAGGACCATTCAAGCCTCGTCAGATTCAAGAATCGGGTAATCCAAATGCAATACCTCCCGTTCCACCAACCTTTCATGATCAAAAGGAAGAGGAATACACAGCAGATGATTGGAAGCAAATTGAAGCTGATGACTTAGCCATGCACTTAATTCAACTTGGTTTACCACGAGAAATATTTGCTGCCGTTGACAGTTGTGAAACTGCTTATGATATGTGGGAACGAGTTCGAAGGCTTTGTCATGGCACAGAAATTGGACAACAAGACATGGAAAACAAGCTGCTAACTGAATGGGAGAAGTTCACATCCACTCCGGCTGAACCAATTGAATCTTACTACACAAGGTTTTGTACTCTCATGAACGAGCTTATCAGGAACAAGTTGACACCAAGACAAATTGTTCAAAACATCAAGTTCATCAACAACCTACCAGAGGAATGGGGACGATATGTCACTATTGTCAACCAAACGAAGAACCTTCATGAAGTGAACTATGATCAGCTCTATGACTTTTTGAAACAAAACCAGAAAGAGGCAGATGAAGTTAGGAAAGAAAAGCTAGCCAAACAACATGATCCTCTAGCATTGATTGCTCAAGCACCAACACCTACAACAGTGAATACACAACCATCATCATCCACTTCCACTCAGAACTTCCCGCAACAACAATATGTCCCACAACAACCATTCTACCCACAAAAACAAGTTATTCCACAACCACAATACCCAGAACCAGAATACGATGGCAATGATGACAGTGCTGCTTTGACTCAAGCATTTACCCTTCTATCAAAGGTATTCCAAGGACGTTATTCCACACCAACTAACAACAACCAAAGGATTTCATCGAACACTCGCAACAGGCAGATTGCTCAGCCGAGTTTCAACATGGGTCATCAAGGACAAATGGTTGGAGTTTATGGGAATCAGCAAGGATATGCTACAGGGTTTCAGATGGGTAATCAAGGGCAGTACGCAAGCAAACAGATAGGTCACTACATGGGTAATCAGAATCAGATGGGTCAAGTTGTTGGAAATCAGAGGGGTCAGAATATGGGGAATCAGTTTGGGAATGTTGCTGCTCCAGTTGCTAGGAATGCTGGGAATATGAATCAAGGGAATGTCTTAAAGTGTTTCAACTGTCAAGGAATTGGTCACATGGCAAGGAACTGTCCCACCAAGCCAAAGAAGAAAGATCTTGAGTATCTTCAGAAAGCAGTGCTCTTAGCTCAGAAAGAAAAGGCAGGGTTTCAGTTGAATGCCGAGGAGAATGATTTCATGGCTTTGATGGATGATATGGAAGACCTTGAGGATATCGATGCCAACTGCATTTTCATGGCTAATCTTCAGGAGGTCAAATATGATACGGATTCTAAAGCACCTCCTGCTTATGATATCAATGGAATCTCTGAGGTACCACCATATGCTACATGTCACAATAATGAAATGTTTGATATGTCACCTCAAAATGAACAGTATCATGCGACTCCTGCACCCACTTTCGATGCATATATGGACTCCCCAAGTTGTAGCAATACAAATTTGGCTACTCCGGATATGGATCCTAATGGAGGCTTCGAGTCTCAGCATACTGAGAATGATGAGGATACACGTGCTTTATTTGAATCATTATTGCAAAATTGTAGTATTGAAATTGAAAAGGTCAAACAAGTCAATCGCGATGTTAAGGCCGCGAATGCTAAATTGACCACTGAGCTTGAGAGATATAAGGTGAATGAACAAGCTTTTGAATTTAATAACAAACGACAGTCAGAACTTGAAATTGGTTATAGAGATTCTGTTTTAAGAGAAAAACATTTGCAAATCAAATATGACACTCTTGATGTTAAGTTGAACATGCAAATAAAATCCTTAAACACGGAAATTTCTGAATTAACCAACCAACTTTCTAAACAAAAATCAACTTGTTCTGATCTTGAAAAAGAAAAGAAAGAGTTGAATGCAAGGTTTTCAAAACGAGAAAATGATCTTCTTGATGAAATCATTGACAAACAAGAAGCCATTAAAAAGTTGGAAGATTTGCTTGTAAAAACGGGTCAGTCTACACAAACAATTAATTTGCTAATTAACGATCCAAACCCGATTTTACATACAATGAAGAAAATGGCTATCGGTTTTGAAAACCCTTATCATCTCAAGAAAGCTCAGAAAGAACAGAATGTGTTATATAATGGTAGTGTGCTAAATGATAAACATGATCCTCCCGAAGTTCGGGATTCTTATGAAACGATTGAGCTTGCCGAAGAGAGTCGAAACAAAATGAGACAAATGAACCCAAAAATTAGACCAATTGATTATAATAAGCTTAACACTATTTCTGGCATTCATCTTGTTCAAAAAGAGTCACCAATGTTTTTCAAGAAACTAGTGGCTGTCGCAAAACAAAAAGTTGTTTAAAAACATCTTTCTAACATCGAACAAATGTCCTCTAAGAACACTTGTAACACGAGTGAAGCTAGACGATATTTGGATGATCTTAAAAGAAGAGTTGAAACGCTTCAAATGATTGTGGTATCCAAAACAAAAAGTAAATTCAATGATTGGTATTCAAGTTTTCATACAGAACAGAAAAAGATATTTGAAACCGAAATCAATCCTCAAATTACTGCAATTTATGCGGTAGTTCTTAATGTTGAAAATAATCTTTTGAAATAATCAGCCGACTTTGTCAAGGACCACAAATCCCTGGTGAAGGAAGCTAATGAAAACATTGAACACATTAAAGTTTTGGAAAAACACAATGACACTCTCTTTGAAGTAGCTCTATCGACTGATATTATGTCCATTATTTATCAAACATATTCTGTAGAGGATGATGAAAGATTTCGAGCTGAGACTTCTGAAATTGTTTTAAAATATGAAAATGCGCTTGCTTAGATTGAAAAACAAAATGTCACATATTTTAAACAACTTGATCGGAAAAATGAAGAATGCAAGTATGACAAATTGTCGTATGAGTGTGCTTACAAAAACATGAAAGAGCAAAATGATCAGTTGAAGTCTCAGCTGGAGAGTCTAAAAAGGAAGGGTGAGGAAACTAAGGAAAATCCAGTTATTAAACCAAAAATGTCAATCTCTCAACGTGTTCCAGTCACTCCAACACCCTTGCCTAAACAATGTGATAAATAAAAAGAGAAAGCTGTTGTCAAAACATCAAATGTGATAGCACCTGGCCTTTATAGGATTAGTACCACTACTGCGTCTACCTCTAAATCTCAAACATATAGGGCGATAGACAAAAGTGTGAAAGATAATCCAAAAGAGACTAGGAATGCTAATACAAATTCAAAGGACAACAAGATAAATACTAATGTGTGTGTCTTACCTTCCACAGGAGTAGAAAGTACCTCTAGGAGTAGCAGACCAAAGCCTAGGAGCAATACAAGGAATAGAGTCTCGCCTGTCTCTGAGAGTGAAAGCAAGAATAAAACGGAAGAAGTAGAAGAATGCCCTAGGATTTTATCGCTTTCGAATAAGAAACATATGTCATCTGGATGTAATGTTAAGAATACTGTTTCGAGTGCATGTAATGACTCTGTTTGTTTAATGTGCAAGAAATCGTTATCTGAAAATGCTTGTGATGATATTGTTTCTAATAATGTGAATGTGAATGCTATGCCTGAACAGAAAGATGTGCCTCCAGGAACTAGTGCTAGATCTAGATATATTAAAAGAATTATTAAACTAGCTAGGTCAACCACTAGTAGCATATTGCCTATGGACCATCTTAAGTTTTGTGCATGGAAATCAACGGGGAGAAAGTTTACACTTAAGAATGGCAAATTAGAAATTGTTCCAAAAGAACAAATAGAAACCTTCTCTAAGTGTGATTCATCTGTTACATCTAACCCCATGGAACCAAATGATAAACGGTTTTCAAATGCAAAATCTTCTGTTATTGGCAGGTTATCGAAATATGTCTTTGGATCGTCGACTCGGGTTGCTCCAAGCACATGACCGGGAATCTAAAGTTGCTGATCAACTTTGTATGGAAGTTCATGGGAACTGTTCGGTTTGGAAATGATCATGTAGCAGCTATTCTGGGTTATGGAGATCTTTAGTTTGGGAATTTCTTAATCACTCGGGTTTACTATGTCGAAGGGTTGGGACACAATCTGTTTTCAGTCGGGCAGTTTTGCGATGCAGATTTAGAGGTTGCATTCAGGAGAAACACTTGCTTCGTTAGGAATTTGATTGGAGATGATCTCTTAACCGGAAATCGTGGAACCAATCTCTATGCTATCGACATAAACCAAATGGCCTCTTCATCACCAATTTGTCTCATGACAAGAGCTGACGAAACTAAGTCCTGGTTGTGGCACAGACGTCTATCCCATCTCAACTTCGACACCTTAACTAAGCTTGCCAAAGATGACATCGTCACCGGTCTCTCAAAGTTCCAATACACCAAAGAACACTTATGTCCATCCTGTGAGCAAGGCAAAAGCAAACGGGCAACATATAAACCCAAAACCGTACCCAGTTCGGTCGATAAGTTACATTTGTTGCATATGGACTTATGTGGCCCAATGAGAGTTGAGAGTATCAATGGGAAAAAGTATATTCTTGTTATCGTCGATGACTACTCAAGATATACATGGGTAAAGTTTCTGAGATCAAAAGACGAAGCACCAGGCATCATCATCACCTTTCTGAAGCGCATTCAAGTCCTACTTCAAGCTCCAGTAAGAATTGTAAGAACCGACAATGGCACAGAATTCACAAATTAGGAGTTAAGAACATATTTTGAAGAGAATGGAATCACTCACCAGACATCAGCTGTTAGAACTCCACAGCAGAATGGGGTAGTTGAAAGAAGAAATCAAACTCTTGTGGAAGCTGCTCGCACAATGCTGATTTATTCTAGTGCACCGTTATTCTTATGGGCTGATGCTGTTGCCACTGCTTGCTTTACTCAGAACCGATCCCTAATCCATCCAAGATTTAATAAAACCCCATATGAGCTAGTGAACAACAGAAAACCCGACATCTCATACCTCCATGTATTTGGCGCTTTGTGCTATCCAACAAACGACAGAGAAGATCTGGGGAAGCTGAAAGCTAAGGGTGATATTGGAATCTTCATTGGTTATTCAGAAAACTCGAGGGCATTCAGGGTGTATAATCGTCGAACTAAAAGGATTATGGAGACGATGAATGTGAAGTTTGACGAGATTTCACAGATGGCTTCTGAGAGACTCGCTCTAGAACCCGCGCTTAACCCGATGGCTTATAATCATACCAGATTAGGACCCGCACCAAATAGTCAGACTTCTGGACATATCAGTTCAGGACTCGTACCCCAAGGAGCTCAGTCAACTACTACTGAAAAACCAAAAAATCAAGAACTGGACACATTCTTCGAGTTTATGTATGATGAGTACTATGGTGGAGCTTCGACAAATGCATCACAACAACGTTCCGCTGCACCCGCTCAACAACACCAACCACCACCACAAGATGCATCTACAACAATCGAGGCTGACGCACCAACTCCCTCAACATCATCAACATCTACTCTAGCAACTCCAGTGATTGAGATTGTGTTACCAAGAGTTGATGAGCAAAACCAAACTACACCAATTCAAGAAGAAGAACAACAAAACGATGCTGTGTTAGAAGAAGAACCATTCGAAAATCCGTTTGCAACGGAATCTGCTTAATCTTCTTCCAGATTACATGAACCATCTAACACGCATTCGTCAAATCCAAGGTACCCTTCAACGTTACAGTGGACTAAAGACCATCCAATAGAACAAGTCATTGGTGAACCCTCACGGCCAGTTCAGACGAGGAAACAGCTCGCCACCGATTCCGATATGTGCATCTATGTCTGTTCAGTCAGTCTAAAAGAGCCAAAGAACATTCGGGAGGCGATGGCAGATAATGCATGGATTGAAGCGATGCAGGAAGAACTTCTCCAATATCAATTACATGACACTTGGGATTTAGTGCCGAGACCAATCGACAAACTCGTCATTGATCTTAAGTGGTTATGGAAGAACAAAAAGGATGAAGAAATGACTGTAATTCGCAACAAAGCTCGTCTCGTGGCCAAGGGATTTAGACAAGAAGAAGGGATAGATTTTGAAGAGTCATTCGCGCCAGTAGCAAGGCTTGAGGCAGTCAGGATTTTCTTAGCATACGTGGCTCACAAGAACATCACGGTCTATCAGATGGATATCAAGACGGCTTTCTTGAATAGAACTCTGAAAGAAGAAGTGTACGTGAGTCAGCCAGATGGATTCATTGACAAAGATCATCCGGACTACGTCTACAAGCTAAAGAAGGCTATCTATGGTTTGAAACAAGCCCTAAGGGCGTGGTACGACGAATTATCATCTTTCCTACTTCTTAATAATTTCACCAAAGGAACAATTGACCCGACCTTGTTTACTAAAAAATTCAAAGATGACATTTTGATTGTTCAGATTTACGTGGACGACATAATCTTTCGGTCCACTAATCCGAAACATTCAAAACATTTTGAAAATCTCATGAAAAGTAAATTTGAAATGTCTATGATGGGCGAATTAAAATTCTTCCTTGGACTTCAAATCCATCAATCCCATCGTGGTATTTTCATAAATCAGGCTAAATACACAATTGAGATTTTAAAGAAACATAGAATGGAAAATTGTGACTCTGTTGGTACACCAATGGTCACTTTACCCAAAATATGTGCAGACTTATATGGGAAACCCCTCGATCCAAAGAAATATTGGAGCATGATTGGGTCTCTCATGTATTTAACTGCTAGTCGACCCGATATACATTTTGCTATCTGTTTATTAGCACGGTTTCAGGCAAGGCTTACCGAACTTCACCTCCAAGAGGTTAAACGGATCTTCTAGTACCTACGAAGAACCATTAACATGGGACTTTGGTATCCGAAGGATTCGTAGTTTACACTAACAGCCTTTTCAGATGCCGACCATGCTGGATGCCAAGTTACCGCAAAAAGTACATCTGGGGGAGCACAATTTTTGGGAGAAAAGCTAGTAGGCTGGTCATCAAGGAAACAAGACTGTATGGCATTATCAACTGCTGAAGCCGAGTATATGTCTCTATCTGCGTGTTGTGCCCAAGTCCTTTGGATGAGGACACAACTCACATATTATGGTTTTACTTTCGACCGCATACCTATGTATTGTGATTCGAAAAGTGCCATAGCCATCTCGTGCAATCCAGTACAACACTCGAAGACCAAGCATATTAGAGTCCGCTATCACTTCATAAAGGAACACGTTGAAGAGGGTACTGTTGAATTATTCTTCGTGAAGACTGAATACCAACTCGCCGATCTATTTACTAAAGCCCTTCCAAAAGAGAGGTTTGATTACTTAGTTCGAAGAATTGGCATGCGAAGCCTAACTCCCGAAGAGTTAGAAAGTCTTCTCGAAACTTCTTGAAATTTTATCTCAAAAGCTTCGCTGTAAATACTTTAAAAAAAAAAATACAAAAACAATATAAATCAAAAAAAAAAAAAAAAAAAAAAAAAAAAAAAAAAAAAAAAAGCCAAAAATATTCTTCTCCAACATGTCTCTCGTATAATTGATATTCTGTACGTATCTAGAAATGTCATTCAACAATGATACGGACATGTACAGATGCTTGAGCGAGAGTTCATTTAAATTTTTTCTAAAACATGTCATTTCTCAAAATTTCTTCACTATGGCTTTCGTATACGTCAGTACGAAACCCGCACTTAAATGACGACTTTCGTATATTTTAGTACGAAACCCGAGCTACAATGATGACTTCTGATTATTTCAGATCAGGACTCGCATTGTTAATGGCAAAAGAAAACAAAGAATCCTTGAGCACATGATCAAGATTTTTCAAAAAGATTTTTCAAATTCTTTCTCCAAATTCTGTGCTCAAGATTCTTCTAAAAGAAAACTCCCTCTATACCCTTAAATGATCTTAAACTCAAATGTTTAAAAATATGCTTTATTTAAGGGGGAGTTTTAATAAGAAAATTAAAAAAATGTTCCAAATCATGCTAATATGATCCGTCTTTCTCTCCAAAAAGCTTTCATTTAATCAGTTGATATCAAAAATATCACTACATGCTATTTTTGAGGGGGAGAAGACGTGATTAAAATGTGATCAAAAAGTTTAAAAGATCGTGGTTTGAATCTCAAAAAGAGCTCTCCAAAAAGACTCAGATCTGAACCCTCGAATTGAAGAAAGCTAAATGTCCGTAATCGAAAAGACTTGTCCGGGATGGGTAATAATTTCAAGCTGATTCATCCAGTGATGTAAACGTGTCTCGCAAAGGACTTGTCTGAGTAGAATGTACCAATTCGAGAGATTCTTCTTTTAATATGACCGGGACGGGTAATAATTTCAAGCTAGTCTAACTAGTGATGTAAGCGTGTCTCGCGATGGTCATGTTAACTGAAAATCGATCAATTCAAATGTACAAACTCTACCCAACATGTGCAAATTTATCTTAAAAATGCAAGAGCACATGTGAAGGGGGAGTATTTCAAAAAATGCAAAAACTCTCGAAGTGTTAACCAAAATATGTTTTATTCATAAACACTTTGAGAGATTTTACATAAAAAGGTTTTATGGCTTGTGATCATCAAATCTAGGATAATCATGGAGTAATAAGGTGATTATGGTTAGGTTATGTCCTATGATCCGCCAGAGCCGAAGGGATCTACCCAAGGACAATTCCAATAGAGTAGAATTAGAAGTCCTTAGAAAAGATTGAAAAAAGGAGTAAATGAGAAAGGGAAAGAAGGGGTTGAAGAATTAAAAAGAAAAGTTTATGAAAGGGTGAAAAGAAATAGCCCTCCATGAAAACTTAGGTCAGAAATCGGGTCAATACATCTGCTATCGGTTATCACACAGTTGATACTGATATTGAAGACAAGACGTCATGGACCCAGTGACGCACTGCACAAACCCCTCCTAGCCACTCAGATATCTCTTAAAAGATATTTATTTCATTTCTCACGGAGAACACTACATAATATATCGGCCTCTCATTCCGAGATGTGTTGATATTGAAAAGGTGGCACTCTGCTCCATGCCTCTAACTACTAAAACCAAAACGCACTATCGAGTCTAGAGCCATGAGATTCATCAAAATATCTCTTAGGATCACTTCCATAAGAATACCCTTGTGTTCACAAAAAAGAACACAAGGTGTACAAGAGTCTTAATGTGATCTTCGGATCTTGCCATTTATATCATGATGGTTATTATGCTTCAAAAGGTCTACAGTCGTCGGGTGATCTCCAGCGATTCACTGAATCGTGGGTGTGCTTCGGTTGTAAGCCCTCTCGGGGGTATCCGGTTTATACTTCGGTGATCTCCAGGCTTACACGGTTTTATGCAGCTGTGATATCCGGTTTATACTTCGGTGAATCGTGGGTGCGCTTCGCTTCAAAAGTCTTCAAAATATGCTGTTGACAATCTCGAAGTATAAACCTGTAAGCGCTGGATGATTTATCACTAACGGTTTTATGCAGCTACCTACAAACATCCATCAACCATCATCTGATACATCAAACATCTTCACCTCCACATACTCATACTTATGAAGATCATCCTCAACAAAGCTCAAGTGTAAAAGTTCAAGACAAAAGGATCAAGTTAAAGACAAAGTGTAACGACAAAGTCAAAAAGCTAATCAAGATGTCAAGAACAAGTTCATATATCAAATGAGGAAAGAATAAGGGGAGATTGTTAGCATAAGTATGAAGTTCAAGATGTATGAGTATGTTGGAGGACACGACGCATAAACACATGAAGATGTTGATCAAGGCAAGAACGACCAAAAGGCGATTACTTTGAAGATCACATTGCATGAAGGAACGATGAATGAAAACTATTCTACAATGACACACAAAGTTCAAGAAAACGAAGATTAAAGACCACATCGCTGGGAGCATCATTTGAATGACCATCCCTTAGGGGGAGATTGTTAGCATTGATAAAAAGTGATGGTCATCTTGCATTAACAACTTTTTTGTACGTCGTTACTTAGAGAATAGTAAAGGGCCTAATGGACTAACATAATATGTTGCAAGATAAGTCCAATGTAAAGTCCAAGTTAGGTTAGGCCCATAGAAAGCCCATGTGGCTAGTTAAGTTTGTAATATAAATAGCACACACACATCCTTATTTTAACGTGTGACTTAGAGTGTGTCTCATTGTGCTGAATTGTGGAGGTGAGGTGAGAAGTGTGTGTTTGTTTCTTTCTTTTGGAAGCTAATAAACCTTTGGTTCGAGTTTACATATGATCCATACTTCTCATCTTGTTCTTGTTATTGAGTAGCATCGAATAGTATAGTTTAGTGTATGATAAAGTAGATACATTTAGGTATTACAAGCCAAGGATCCATATACAGTTTATAACCAATAAACACAACACTTGTGTACCTGGCTGTTTGGAGTGGGAGATCAACACAAACCAAAGAATGTAAAGCATGACTCCTCACGGTGTTATACACTAGCTCTCAAGAGAGTACAACAGCATGCTAGCGGTTTATCTAATACAGCAACAAAGAATAATATGACTGCACGAAGCATAACACACGATGTGTGTGTCTTGGTTTGTGTACCGCAACCGAACAAAACAAAGGGGAAAGGGTTTTAGGGTTATGTAAACTCTTTGTGACTCTATAATTATCACTTGTATTTATAGAACTTATAAGATAATTATCAAATTTATAAACAAGATAATTTCCAAATAAATAAAAGATAATTACTAGGTTTAAAAAGATACTTATCTTTTTGTTGGGCTATGAAATATCAAAGTACTGCTGGAAGTCAAAGTACTGCTAATCAAGTCAAAGTACTGCTGCTCGTTGAAGGACTGCTATGCAAATTGTTTAAGGACTAATGTGTAATTCTAGAATGTTCAGTTAGATTAGAGTTATATTTAGAATTACTTGTCGTTCAAGTTTGTAAACCGACTAGGGTTTTCCTTGTGCCTATAAAAGGATCCCTAGGTTGACATTAGAGATATACGATTAGATAAGATTTTAGAGAGACAAGTTTACACGAAGAAGCTTGTTAGAAGTATTAGTGATTAGAGTTTGTTAGTGAATCTGTGTAAGAGAGCAGGTTCAAGGTTTTAATAATATTCGAAGTTGTTTATTAATTCTTCTTAGCTTTGTTGAAGTAGATTCCGCATACTTAGCAAAGTATATCAGTGTTTTATTATTAATAGTTTTGAATTCATTCAAAGTTGTTAAACCGTAGACAAGCTACAAGTTAGTTTGGTCAGAGTATATCGATCCAACAAGTGGTATCAGAGCTTGTGTGGAGACTCTGATTAAGAAGAAACTCTTAAAACCGATTTATCAACAAACCCTCAACGATGTCGACTGAAGCTGCACCTATCCCATCCATCACCTCACTCAGAATTCCTATCATCAAGAAGGGAGAATATGATCTCTGGAGCATGAAGATGAGGCAGTACCTCGCTATAACTGACCATGCTCTATGGGATGTGATTGTCAATGGTAATGTTGTTCTTGACGAACCTGTGCATGTTGAAGGCCAACCCAAACCACCTCAACCAACCTTGCCAGCAGCTACAAAGAGAAATCAAGATAAGGCTCTCAACATACTGTTGTCTGCTATTCCTGATGGTCACCTACTGAAGTTCCATGATGCTAAGGATGCAAAGCAATTGTGGGCTGCAATCAAGACAAGATTTGGAGGTAATGATGCTTCAAAGAAGATGCATAGAAACTTATTGAAGCAGCAGTTTGAAACTTTCACTGTTGGTGAAAGAGAAGGTCTTGATGCTGCCTATGACAGATTCCAAAATCTACTTAGTATGCTAAAATTGTATGGTTTTCAACTCACCATATCTATATTAGTGAAGAGTTGGCTAGCCTACAAGATAATGGCTTTGTGGTAAAGGCTGTGGAAAACCATTATATGGTAATTAGTTCACCATGGTAGTGATTGTACTAAAAGAACTAGCTAGTCCAAAAGCAAACGGCTATTTGGTAAAGACTACTCAAATCCGTTGATAGCTGATGATTTGCCAAAAATCATATGGTTATCAATGTTCCATGGTTTTTCCTAAACCTAAACATTGGCTACTCCAGAGTTAATGGCTTTGGTAAAGAGACATCAAAATCCATTAAGTTTTTCAATGATTCACCTCTCACAGGAGTTAACACACCTGGAAGTGATGAGAATAGTATGGAACTTTTAAGATCTGATGTACCTATTGCCAATATGATGCTGAGTTGCTGAAAAGATATGATGCTGAAAAGAATTGTTGCTGATGAAGATTGAAGATACTGATTGCATTGATGATGACAAAACAACAACGAGACAGATTTCAAAGATACAACCTTTCCTTGAAGATAAAGTGTTGAAGTTTACGAAATACAAAGGAACTTGAAATCAATCAAGTAGAATTCAAGTTAGGGGAGGATTGTTGGGCTATGAAATATCAAAGTACTGCTGGAAGTCAAAGTACTGCTAATCAAGTCAAAGTACTACTGCTCGTTGAAGGACTGCTATGCAAATTGTTTAAGGACTAATGTGTAATTCTAGAATGTTCAGTTAGATTAGAGTTATATTTAGAATTACTTGTCGTTTAAGTTTGTAAACCGACTAGGGTTTTCCTTGTGCCTATAAAAGGATCCCTAGGTTGACATTAGAGATATACGATTAGATAAGATTTTAGAGAGACAAGTTTACACGAAGAAGCTTGTTAGAAGTATTAGTGATTAGAGTTTGTTAGTGAATCTGTGTAAGAGAGCAGGTTCAAGGTTTTAATAATATTCGAAGTTGTTTATTAATTCTTCTTAGCTTTGTTGAAGTAGATTCCGCATACTTAGCAAAGTATATCAGTGTTTCATTATTAATAGTTTTGAATTCATTCAAAGTTGTTAAACCGTAGACAAGCTACAAGTTAGTTTGGTCAGAGTATATCGATCCAACACTTTTCAAATAAGTCAAGAGACCAAACCCGACCCAACCTATCCCATGGGTGGCCGACTGCCTGGTGGGCCCCACAAGGGGTTTTCGCCTCTTGTTGGGTTAAGCCCAATTCCGTCCCTTACTTAATTAGTAAAACCAATTAAGCTAAATGTTATTTCTGTTATGATATGTGTGTGGCTATCCATATACCTTAACCTCCATAACCTCTCATCTTTTGTATTCCCTCAATAATGGTTGTACACTTGTACTAAATACTTTGATTGTAAGAACCCTATAAATAGAGGTTCATTTGTAGTTTGTGATTATCAATGAAAATGCATTCCACAATCTCTCTATTCTTCTAGCTTATACTTCTTGTCGATTACCATTATTTCGTAACACGTTATCAGCACGATAGTCTCAAAGTACAATCCTCGATCTTGATCGGTATGTCTTGATGTCCATTTAATTATTACCGATTAATAGGGTATGCGTTATATGTGTGGTTTCTACACACGTGATGTTCATTGTGTTATGTTTTTCTTTGTATGAATTGCATGCTATGTTCACTTTTGCTTGTAGTTGATATCTCGTAGATTTATGCAATAGTTATGTTCTTTGATATCAAATTATGAGTGTATTATTATGCTATATATGTAGTATAAGTAATCAAATTTATATGTGGTGTTGTTGAACAATATTTTGTTATTAAACTTTACATAACAAATCCTCCTATATGATTATTGTAGCGTACCAATGTTCGTATGTTGTGTTTGCTATTTGCAATGCATATATGTATTCTCTGTCTTGAAATAAATCTTGCTATGATCACTATTGAATTGTCTTATATGTTTTATCTCTAGTTGTTGTAAATTAGATGTTTCATCAAATTATTCATGTCTATTCTTAAAATGCAATTCGTTATTGTTTACTGCCATTTGGATCATGTCTACTTTTAAAATGCAACTGTTATATAGTTATTGTGTGCTTATTTTATTATATGGTATGATTATATATTGCTTGTTTGGTTCTATTTATGTGTGGTTGTACGTTATTCAATAATGTATTTGTACATAATAAAATGTGTTGTATTGTTATATTCTTATAGTTACTGTGCTACTACATTCTGTTGTGTGTTGTCCTATAATATCTAATTTGTGTTTATAATTATGAAATGCATAATTATTCTTGTGTGTTGTTTTTTGTGATCTTGATATGTCATATAGTTAATGTGTACTGTTTTAATAAGTATGTGTTATACGTTGTTGTGCATTACTAATAAATATTTATAAAATGTTGTATATTGTTATAAATGTCATGTTGCTAGATTATATGTTTTCTTTTCAATTAATTGATATTCTATGATTTACTTGATCAACGTGTTTCATTATGTATGTATCTGATTACTTCATAATGTATTTCGTATTTAACAATTAACAAAATCTTAGTAACATGGCATACTGATGAGTTATTTTGCAAATTGAGTGAATGTTAACTCGTATATATTTGACAATATAGCTAGGCATGTCGAATCTTATAAAACTTGAATTTTTGGCTTTGGACATAAGTGGACAAAACTATTTGTCTTGGGTTCTCGATGCCGAGATATACCTTGCTGCTAATGGTCTTGGTGATACAATCAAAGTGGGAAAGGCAACAACTGTTGAACAAAAGGCTAAGGCAATGATATTCTTACGCCATCACCTCCATGAGAATTTAAAATATGAATATCTCACTGTTAAGGACCTACTTGTCCTTTGGAATCATTTGAAGGACATATATGAACATAAAAAAAAAACAGTGATTTTACCAAGAGCCCGCTATGACTGGGTTCATTTAAGGTTCTAGGATTTTAAAACAGTGAGTGAATATAATTCTGCTATGTTTAAAATTACCTCCCAATTAACTTTGTGTGGAGAAAAGATCACTGATGAAGAAATGCTTGAAAAAACATTCTCTACATTTCGTGCCTCTAATTTACTATTGCAACAACAGTACCGCAAAAGAGGCTTTAAAAAGTATTGTGATTTCATCTCGTGTTTACTTGTCGCGGAACAAAACAATGAATTATTGATGAAAAACCATGAGTCACGTCCAACTGGATCCGCTCCACTTTCAGAAGCAAATATGGTAAATGGAGGTCGCGATCGTGGATCTGACCGTGGACAAGGACGCGGCCGTAGTCGTGGACGTGGCCAAGGGCGTGGTTTTGGTCGAGGTAATTATCATGGTTTCCAGTTCAGAAATACAAGTGGTCACAAAAAGTGGCAAGATAAACGTAAGATGATAAAAAATGATGGAGGTGAAAAAACAAAAGGTGCCATAGAAAGTGTATGTTATTGTTGTGGTGATACTAATCATTGGGCCCGTGCATGTCGCACACCCAAACATTTGGTGGAACTCTACCAACGATCCCAAAAGAACAAAGGAAAAGGGGTCGAAGTTAACTTTGCATCTGATGAAGGGAAAATTGATAGCCTTGATATCAATAGCCTCGGTATTGACAACATTGGTGTTCCAGAAGACCCAAAGGATAACACTCATTTGGATGTCAGTGATTTCCTCGTAAATGAGTGATCTATAAAGGCAATAATAAGAGTGTCAATAAAGCCAAGAATAAAACGTCTTCATGTTGATGATGATCTTGTTTTTGTTTTGTTTATTTTCTTTCAAGTTTACCTATGTTGTCCTATGAGACGTACTTTATCTATGATTATTCACTTGGATTAATCAAACATGTTATTTCCTTTTAATTATTTCGTTAAACATTTTACTTATAATATGTGTTTTATTTTGAAGAATATGGATCGTGTAGCACAACTTATTATTAATGATGAAGACATATGTCTAGTGGATAGTGCAACCACACACACGATACTCAAAAAGGAGAAATATTTCTCAAACTTAAACATACAAGAATCAAATGTGAGTACTATCTCGGGTAGTGCAAAGCTAATAAAAGGTTATGGAAAAGCACATATATTATTACCCGAAGGTACAATGTTTAAAATTGACAATGCACTATTTTCCCCCAAGTATCAAAGGAATTTATTAAGTTTTAAAGATATTAATCGAAATGGATATCATATTGAGACTACAAATGAAGGACATGATAAGTACCTTCATATTACGAATGTGATTTTAGGTAAAAAGAAAGTGTTAGAAAAATTACCTGCATTTTCATCAGGGTTATATTACACTAAGATTAATATTGTTGAAACAAATGTGGTCATAAATAAAAAACTTATTGACCGAGAAAAATTTATCGTTTGGCATGATCGGCTAGGCCATCCCGGATCATTAATGATGCGAAAGATACTAGAAAATTCAAAAGGACACCCATTAAAGGACCTTAAGGTTCTTGAAACTAAAGATATTACATATGTTGCCTGCTCAAAAGGAAAATTAATCACAGGCCCATCACCAGCTAAGGTAGGGAATGAATCCCTTAATTTTCTGGAAAGAATCCAAGGGGATATATGTGGGCCCATACATCCACCTTGTGGACCATTTAGAAACTTTATGGTTTTAATCGATGCATCAACAGGATGGTCACATGTGTGCTTATTGTCAAGTCGCAATATGGCGTTTGCGAGATTACTTGCTCAATTAATAAGACTGAGAGCACATTTTCCATATTATCCTATAAAGACAATACGTTTGGACAATGCTGGTGAGTTTACATCCCAAACATTTAATGACTATTGTATGTCTATTGGGATAAGTGTAGAACATTCAGTAGCTCATGTTCATACACAAAATGGGCTAGCTGAGTCTTTTATCAAGCGAATTCATATGATCGCAAGGCCCATGATTATGAAAGCAAAACTACCAGTTTCTTCTTGGGGCCAAGCTGTTCTACATATAGCAAAAATAATTCGTATCAGGCCAACGAGTCACCATACTTACTCCCCAATACAGTTGGTTTTTGGTCAGGAACCAAATATTTCCCATCTAAGAATTTTCGGTTGTGCAGTATATGTCCCAATTGCTCTACCACAACTGTAATGCCCTAAAATCCGGTTTCACATTTTATTACTAATTTGATTTTAACCTAAGTTTATATTATGACTAGGTTATTAACCCGTGAAATTCACGGGAGTAAATTTAAAAAAGTGAAATAGTAGTTTTGTTATTATTATGAACATAAATATGTTTATATAAGCGATTGAGTTGTGATATCATGGGAGTAAAAGCATGTGTTATATGCATGAATAGATAATAGTTTATAGAATCCATGAAATTCACGGGGCAAAAAGAAACCGTTGACAAAAGATTTTGAAGAACTTCCTTGTAGACCACATTTGTTGTCCTTGTGGAGATGTTGCCTTTATCATCACATATCAAAACATCAGTATGTATTCATTTTAATTTATAGTGTGTTGCACTGCTTGTGCATCCTTGTTGTTCATAATTTTGTTCTTAGTAATTAATCTTAGCTAAGAGGCATTGTTATTACTTATTAGTTTAAAGTCTACTGAGATATATGTGTTTTATTAATCGTTTTGGTGACCTAACTTTGATTAAGTTGTAAATTACCAAAACTCAATAATACAACAAATAAGAATCTGAACTTAGTAGTTTCATACTCAGTACTGAACTTTGTGAATCGGTTATCTCTTGAGCATTTTTTGTAGTGAATCGAATCACATTGTGTCACCATTTACAATGTATTCGTTTATCATGGAAGTCCATGTCACTACACTTCAATGACTAATCCAATCGAGGAAAAATGGTCTCTGCACAGTACCGAGGAACAGAAACCCTCCACCATTATTCGCATCACATTGCTTCAATGTTTTCGCAAATGAAGTGGGCTTATAGAGGAATCAGACCCACTATGAGTCTCCAATGTTACTTCATCATCATAATCATAATTATCAAAACTGTTCCCAAGTGGGCTCAACCTAATCTTACCATAAACTTCATCGGTTTCAAAGTCTGCCCGTAACTTAACAACAACCACCCTGCAAAGTACAAAAGCTGGAACCCTAGGCATCCCACTAAAATCTTCAATCGTATGTGTATGTTCAGCATATCCTTGTGGAAAATAAGACACCTTTGAATTCGGGAAAGGCATTTGAATCATCCCACCAGCACAAGCTTACCATAATCAAGGGTCAACACTCCTCTCGAGCCCATATCATACTTTTCACTTGTTTCTATCTCTCTACCTATTTGAATACTGTTTTCCTCTCTGGATAACTAAATAAAAGCCCGTGGGTGTATGCTATGCGCCCTATTTTCCTTGTAATGCTGCAGGCAGATTTATAATGAAAATTTTAGGCCAATTCAAATATCACAAAATCAACCGAAATTCACTGTTACCAACATATGCTCGATAATTTAGAAAAGCAATAACACATGAACATACTCGTTGATTGCATCCAGTATACTTGCGCATATTTCAGTCTCGGGTTCCTGTATGCAAAAATTTAGTAAATATTGGAAACAGCCGAAAATAAGGAGAGGGAAAATGACAAAGTTAACCTTGTGTAACACATCTATTAGAGCTGGTATGATATAGTCAGGCAATTGCTTTGCATAGAACTCATTGCGACCCTGACTGCCCATTCCCCTTCTCAACAGCTAATTTTGTTGAACGAAGTAACTATGCCACAAGTCAAAGAAAAAGTCAATGCTTTAGCTAATTTTAAGGTTATTTGGGATGAATTTGTACCTGAAACTACAACTTTCCTAACTTCTTCATGAAAATAAAATTTAAGCGGTACTAATATTGGAGCAACCTGTTCATGTATGTAGCTTTTATACTTGGAAAGTGCCTTATGCGGTCTCAAACAACACTGGCGTCAAATAAAAAGAATTCATTTTCATGTACTGACTCAAAGCATTCTAATTTACTATACAAAGATCACACATAATGTTCAGTAATTCCAAACTCAATCTCTCGAAAACTTTATTCGGCCCACCACTCAGAATCAAAACTTTACACATAAATCATCAATCAAACATAAACCCAAGATTACTTAAGCAATCTAAAATTCACTACCTTTTCAGAAAATTCATTAATTAACCACAAACCTATTAGCAATTCACCAGCAGATAATACTAATTCAAAGAGGATTTGATCGATTATTATGTTGAGAAATGGCACAAAGCAAAACTCTAATGACTTACGTCGTTTTTATGTTTATGAGAGCCGCTTGACAGCTACTTCTCGTCCATCTTCCAACACACCCTAAAATACCCAAGTTACAGTTTACAGTGTTGGTAAGACCAAAATGCATAAACGATAAACAAAACGCTTGTTTAATAAAAAAGTAAAGGTGGTTCAATACGACACATTTCAGAAAGTACGTAATTCATTTATGGCATTTACCCCATAAAAAAATTCTCAAACTTATACTCGATACTAATTAGTATGCGTATTCAAGACTCAAGTTCAGATGCTAGCATGTTGGTTGAAATGCAATATATTAATCAAGTGCGCAAACCTACCTTCAGTACTAAACACCCATAATGCAAAAAGTACTAAACTTTACCCTTGTTCTTAGCAATTCCACATTTAGATATCCAAAATAGTGTGGCAAATAAAAGTAAATATTATATTCAATTCACAAACATAAAGATAAAACTGCATAAACACTTACCATCAAATTTATTCAAAAAATCGATTTGTGAGTTTGAGGATACATTTGAAATACTTGTGTGGCTATGTTAGATACCTATAGTATTATGATACTATGTTCATTGATTTGTCCACTCACAGGCATTGTACTTTTCCGGTTGTATCCGGCCAAGACCCATTTAGACCCGGCTATACCCGGCCATAACCCGGCTGACCCGGTCATATCCGGCCAAGACCTGGTTAGACCCGGCATATCCAGTCAAAACCCGGTTAGACCCGGTCATATCTGGCCAAGACCCAGTTAGACCCGGTCATAAACTTTCAATAACTTCCCCATGAGCTGAGTGCATACATTACAAACATAAATAGAACAATAACTTTCCCATGAGCTCGAGCGCATACATTACAAACAACATGACATAAACGTGCTTAACTAAATAATGCCACATTCACAACTGTGCGAATCAAACTATTGCTTAATTACAACTCGCTTTTTACTTTCATTCCTCTAAATTACCAAAATAAGTTGGAATTTAAAATACCTTATAAAAATGAAAGATTATAGCTACCAGTTGTATAAAAGATTATAAATGAAATCAAACAGGCAAAAAGGCTAAACTACTACATCCACATCAATTTAATCTTTCAATAGTTCTCATATAGCTACTACATCCTTACTTTGCATAAAAATTTATATATGAAATTAGAAAGGCATAAGGTTGCAATCAGTTAACATAACAGAACTTTCAAAATGAGGAAAGGATGAATATACTTCACCTCAAGATAATGTATCTCTCAAACCAACTCAAACTCGAACTGAGAAAAACCTATATAAGATTGAAGAAAAATAAATTTAATAACAAAGCCCCATAACACCTAATCGACAAAATTAAAATTCATATCAAATTGAAGACATCTATTATAACTAAAAACATAAAAACGAATTAATTGCTGGAATACCTTTTGAAGCAAATGCATGAGTCTATATCTTCAAAAACAAAAGAATTATTTTTTTTATGTATTTCTTATAGATTGATATGCGAAATAACACTGAATCAAAATCAAAAGATCAAAGCAAAATTAGTTCAACCTAAATCAAAACTGATCAAGAATTGCAATAAGAGATGATGAATATGAATGAATCAAAAACAAAATTAAGGAAACGATGGGTCGTATGTTTGAGTTAAGAAAAAATAAAAAGAACTCAAAAATGCTTACTGATGGAGAGAATGAGTAATTACTCTTTTGAATTGTGAAAACAAAATCTTTTCTATAAATATAATCCAGATAAAGCGAAGGTTGAACAACCATGAGATATTCTGATGATGATGGAGGGTTGGGGTTTATGATTGACACTGAGTTGAGGTTTCCTGAATGAAGAGGTTTTGGTTATGTTTAGGTTAGTGAGTTTTGAAAAGCACCGTTACAACCGGGGTGAAGGTTGTAGTTTACCGAAAATCAGGAGGCTTACCTTAGAAGATTTGACTAATAATATATCATTTCCTTAATTAGTGGTTAACTTAAAATTAGTGTGTAAAATGACTAATGTAGACATCCTTAAAATTCAGCATTCACTTTTTCAAAGGGCATTTAAAGTCTTTTTCAAGTGCTGTATATTAGTAAGTATAGATTAAGAAATAATTAAAACTTTATATTATGTATTAAGTATATATTATTTGTAGTAAACCTAAGTGAATTAATTAAATAAATTCTGTAACATCCCTTCCTAATCTTTTCTAATCATACGACACACATAATAGTCCATAATCAATTTACATATTTACTAATTAAGAGATAAGAACCCTTTTAATTGTGTATATCTCCAAATAAATAAAAGATTGCATGTGTCTATCCTCTAGCCTAATATGCACGACATTCATAAGAAACACAATATTCGGTCCTCATTTGTTTCCTAACTTAATCACACGCTTTCCCCCATCCCATATAACATACGGTTTTCCCTCATTCCCTCATCCATATTATACGGCTCTTAGTTCCTTCCCTATACCGAACCCTAAAACCTGTTATACATCACTTTTGTTAGCTCTCAAAAACCAAGGAAGAAGGAAAGTTGAAGCTTGTTTTGATCATGATATTATTGGCTTGTTTGTGTATTGATTCGTGAGTCCTTGTTCTTGCTTTCCTTGCCTCGTTAAAGACTGCCATAAGGTACTCTTGATCTCTTTTGTTTTCCCTCCATTCGACACACCTATATTGATGTATATAATCAGAGCTTTAAACACATTATACTAATCTTACGAACCTTGTGACCATGCTATCTTTGTCTCGTTAAATGGCAACCTGAATGACATATATATACGCTGCATGAAATTATGAATTGTGAGGTTTATATTTCGACTCTTGTTCTGTTTTTGGCCATTCAAATCTGTGATCGTACACGCCCTAGGTCTGCCATCTAAACACTAATATGATCTCTAAAATACGACCTAAAAACCTGGATAAAAGCCTAAGAATTTATGAGGGGCGCATGCATTTAATACGTGAGAACTAGGGCTCGGACTGTGTTGTTTTATGTGATTCTATTGGCTCGTTGATTCTATGTGGTGTGGGTGTCGTGAGTATGGATCATAAGGGCTGTAGACGTGTGGGAGTCTATGTGTTTTAAAAACTATAAAATAGGCATGGTGATGGTTTGGTTAGAGTATTGGGTTGTTTGGTCTCGTTAAAACCTACTTATGTCTCGTTATATATCTATGTCGAATGTGTGGCTGCATGTGTGGTTTAGTGTGTGTTAAATGAGATCTTAAAAACATGTTGCAACCTGAATAAGATGGTTAATAAGTCATGGGTTGGTTTGGTTAAACTTTGGTCGCATTTGAGGTTGTCTTTGTCACGTTAAAGGGATTAGGTTTGGGTTATTTCTGTCACAGTAGTATGCTGACCAGATTTTGGGTCGTCTTGCAAGGGTCATAAGTTAATGATACAAACGTGTTTTAGCAAGATTTTTGAGGCTAAAACTAAATTCAGGATGTCTCCTATCTGGATATATTATTTCATAATTTTTGGAGGTCGTGAAGGTGGTCTTTTGATTTTTACTAGATTAAGTGTCAAAACGGTGAATCTGAGTCTGAAAATCAGTCAATGTTTTTGGATTTTTAATTCTCAAACCACAAGGAGTTAAGATCTCTCCTTTTTCAGGGGTGATACTTAAGTTATGTGTGACTTCCTGGAATTTTTGTGAATTTTTCTGAAGTGTGAAACTGGGTTAATTAATTACAAACTTTCTGGGTGTTTCAGCAGTTTATTTTCTGGACAGTCGTGTAAAGAGTGATTTTTATTGTGTACTTGTACTAATGAATAAAATCTGGAAAAAATCTGGAAAATACTTATGATATAAATGTATCACTGGGTAAAATTATAGAATTAAATGAGCTTGTTTGGGGCATTTTAAAAATCATAAGAATCATACCTGATATATATAAGAATCATGAATCATTAATTAAAACACTTATAAACCTAATATTGGTGTATTTGGAACCTAAATAAGATAAATATCAGTTTGAAGTCTAATAACTTATGTTTTGATTATTAATCATGGTTAACCCTAAACTTTGATTAATTATGAATTCTACCTAAAAGTTCCATAAATAGAATAAAACCCTAAGTGTGTTAACATGAATTTCAATAGACATTTAAAATCAGTAATGAGCTAATAAGTATCATATGAACCCTAACCCGTGTAGATTCGTTGAATGAGGCGTGACGTTTTTTCCTTGTGTTCACTTTTCCGTTTGCTTTCATTTCATTTGCTAAGGTACGGATATTCTACCCTTTCTCAGTAAGGGTTTCGCATGACTCTTCGATCCTTGACTTTATTTCATTTGTTATGATATTCGTTGGTGATTTCCGTTTGATGTGATTTCCGTTTGATATGATTTCTTATGATATGATATTTAGTTCTATGTCATTTGATATGGCATTCATTCCTGTTGTTATACTGTTTAGAGATACTATAATTAATTCATTATGATGTAATAGCTTTGTTTATTCTGTTACCTGAGCTAACTAGTCATGGAGGTACCATGACCATGTCATTGAGGCACCATTGACATAACACTATCTGTGGTGGTGTGATTGGTCCACGGCGTTCCTTTTTGATATGTATATGATTATTGAGCTCGTGCACTTATTTGCCATTTTGGTACGCCAATATATTTGTCAGAGTACTTGTGTATGGTGGTGTACATATTTTGTTTTGTAGGGAGCGTATGGATGCATCCTAGGTTTGATTTGTGATATGATTGTGTTATGGCTTTGTAGTGAATGGTGGTGTGTGCCATACACCCCATGTCACTTTTGGGAGGTCATGTCTCCATTTGTTATGTTATGATATGATTGTGTGGTTAAGTAGGTGGCTTGCTTTGTGAGCTCGTGGATAATTTCTTATGATTCGTTGCCTTCGTTACCTTTCACTTAATTTATTATTCGTTTGATTCTCATGACATGTGTCATCTTGTTCGGCAGATTCTTTTTTATTACATTTCATATACTTACTTATATTCAGTTCATTATTCGTTTATATCTTTTCACTGGGCTTTTTAAGCTCAGCCGTATTTTCTTTCCTCTGCGGCAGGTATTTAAGCGGGATGCTGGGATTTGAGTGATGAGAGTAGGAGCTTTTAGAGGACCAACCCAACCTTAGTTTCCCTATTTTTTTGGAATTAGTTTATGACTTATGTCTTGGTTATTTGATTTCATTCTAGAGTTGGATTTGATTTGTATTTCTTTGGAAGTCATTTTGTTTCATGGTTTGTATTTATTTATTTAAGTCTTTCGCTTGCGTTTATTATGTTCTGATTGACACCATAATGTGACATTTTGACCCTTGTCGGGTTGGGGTGTTACAATTATGGTATCAGAGCTCTAGGTTACGTCTTGTAGAGCTTAGGTTATAACCTGTGAGGATTGGGTAGACATTAGGCTTCCTTCTGCTTTAACCGTTTCCTTTCACACCTTGATCTTAACCTCTTATTTGTCTTTGTTTAGTTTATTGATCTTTTTTTAGATGGTGAGCACACGTGCTACTACCCCACCTGGAGGTAATGATGCTGCTTTTAATGTGGCTGTTGCTGCAGCCGTTCAAGCCTTGTTACCGAATCTCACTGCCAGGATCGCTGACGAGATTCGTCAGACAGTGATTTCTGGTGGTACTGGTGGCGATGCTCCGCCCACCATGCATGTTTGGTTGGAGAGGTTTGTGAAGCAGAAATCTCAATCGTTTAGCTCTGTCACTACTCCAGTTGAAGTTGAAGACTGGATTGCCCATATGGAGAAAATTTTTGAGGTGTTGGCATGTGCAGATGAGTTTAAGGCTAGGCTGGCTAGCTATAAGCTGGAAGGTGATGCCCTCAGTTGGTGAAAGGCTCACAAGCAGGCTAAAGGTGGAGAAGATTTTGTGGCTGCTATGACATGGAAGGAATTCCATGATACTTTCTTTCAGCAGTAATTTCCTAGATCCGAACAGCAGAAATATGAGCGTGAATATCACACTATCCATCAGAAGGAGACCGAAACTAGTGGTGAATTCATGAAGAGGTTCCTAAGGTTAGCTGGGTTTTTGGGGACTAAGGCAGGTACTCCTGATGAGAAGGCGAGACATTTCAAGTGGGTGTTGAAGGAGTGGATTTTAGATGGTATTGTGAACTCGGAGTTCACCGATGTGGCCCATGTTGCTAATGCCGCCCGCAACATTGAAATTCTGCGAGAGAAGTCTAGGGATAACAAGAGGAACAGGGACGGGGACAAGATATGACCAACTGAAGTGAGTTCTCGGAAGGGGTATGAACATAGGAGTTATGATCAACGTGGTTCAAATAGACAGGGTGCATACGAGCAGAGGAGTTATGATCGGCGTGGTTTGGATAGGCAGAGTGATTACTATCAGAGGTCCGGGCGAGATCGTAGTCGACAGTCTAATCGTGTTACTGGATCATCTTATCAGAAGACGTACCGTGACGAAACATCGTCTCCTCCATGTGATACATGTGGGAAGTTTCACTCAGGGAAGCCTTGTCATAAGGTTACTCGAGCGTGTTTTTCATGTGGTTCGATGGAACATAAGGCTCGTGATTGTCCTAAGAATGCCGAAAGAGGAAAGTGAGTCCGTGGTTCGTGGTTTCTTTATTTCATTTTCATTTGTGCGGGTATTATACCCATTCCATTATGCGCTTTGATACATTTTAATGACTCGCTTTATGCTTCTGGATTATTTGTACGTTTCTACTGTTTGTTTGAAAGTTTAGAATTAATAGATGAAGTTTCCTATCGTTATCTCCGTATTTGTTTCATATTCATGTTATGCTATATGCATCACTTGAGAGGTTACACTATCATCCGTTACATATATGTTTCGTATCTGAGAAGATTTGTCATTTGTTGGTGAGCCTGAGGCTATTTTGGATCTTTAGGATCAGGTCATGAGAAACAAACCTTTCCTTTCGTTCAAAATTATTTGGAAGAATCATCCCAAGTGAGTCAATCATTTTCATTTCTTTTCTGGTACGTGTCCATTTAATCTTTCATTTCAATTTCGAGGACAAAATTTTCTTTTTAGAAGGGAAGAATTGTAATGCCCTAAAATCCGGTTTCACATTTTATTACTAATTTGATTTTAACCTAAGTTTATATTATGATTAAGAAATAATTAAAATTTTATATTATGTATTAAGTATATATTATTTGTTGTAAACCTAAGTGAATTACTTAAATAAATTCTGTAACATCCCTTCCTAATCTTTTCTAATCACACGACACACATAATAGTTCATAATCAATTTACAGATTTACTAATTAAGAGATAAGAACCCTTTTAATTGTGTATATCTCCAAATAAATAAAGGATTGCATGTGTCTATCCTCTAGCCCAATATGCACGACATTCATAAGAAACATAATATTCGGTCCTCATTTGTTTCCTAACTTAATCACACGCTTTCCCCCATCCCATATAACATACGGTTTTCCCTCATTCCCTCATCCATATTATACGACTCTTAGTTCCTTCCCTATACCGAACCCTAAAACCTGCTATACATCACTTTTGTTAGCTCTCAAAAACCAAGGAAGAAGGAAGGTTGAAGCTTGTTTTGATCGTGATACTCTTGGATTGTTTGTGTATTGATTCGTGAGTCCTTGTTCTTGCTTTCCTTGCCTCGTTAAAGACTGCCATAAGGTACTCTTGATCTCTTTTATTTTCCCTTAATTCGACACACCTATATTGATGTATATAATCAGAGCTTTAAACACATTATACTAATCTTATGAACCTTGTGACCATGCTATCTTTGTCTCGTTAAATGGCAACCTGAATGACATATGTATACGCTGCATGAAATTATGAATTGTGAGGTTTATATTTCGACTCTTGTTCTGTTTTTGGCCATTCAAATCTGTGATCTTACACGCCCTAGGTCTACCATCTAAACACTAATATGATATCTAAAATACGACCTAAAAACCTGGATAAAAGCCTAAGAATTCTATGTGGTGTGGGTGTCGTGAGTATGGATCATAAGGGCTGTAGACATGTGGGAGTCTATGTGTTTTAAAAACTATAAAATAGGCGTGGTGATGGTTTGGTTACAGTATTGGGTTGTTTGGTCTCGTTAAAACCTACTTATGTCTCGTTATGTATCTATGTCGAATGTGTGGCTGCATGTGTGATTTAGTATGTGTTAAATGATGTCTTAAAAACATGTTGCAACCTGAATAAGATGGTTAATAAGTCATGGATTGGTTTGGTTAAACTTTGTTTGCATTTGAGGTTGTTTTTGTCACGTTAAAGGGATTAGGTTAGGGTTATTTCTGTCACAGTAGTATGCTGACTAGATTTTAGGTCGTTTTGCAAGGGTCATAAGTTAATGATACAAACGTGTTTTTGCAAGATTTTTGAGGCTAAAACTAAATTCAAGATGTCTCCTATCTGGATATCAAATTTCATAATTTTTGGATGTCGTGAAGGTGGCCTTTTGATTTTTGCTAGATTAAGTGTCAAAACGGTGAATCTAAGTCTGAAAATCAGTCGATGTTTTTTGATTTTTAATTCTCAAACCACAAGGAGTTAAGATCTCTCCTTTTTTAGGGGTGATAATTAAGTTATGTAAGTCTTCTTGGAATTTTTGTGGATTTTTATGAAGTGTTTAACTGGGTTAATTAATTACAAACTTTCTGGGTGTTTCAACAGTTTATTTTCTGAACGGTCATGTAAAGAGTGATTTTTATTGTGTGCTTGTACTAATGAATAAAATCTGGAAAAATTCTGGAAAATACTTATGATATATATGTATCACTGGGTAAAATTATAAAATTAAATGAGCTTGTTTGAGGTGTTTTAAAAATCATAAGAATCGTACCTGATTTGTATAAGAATCCTGAATCATTAATTAAAACACTTATGAACCTAATATTGGTGTATTTGGAACCTAAATAAGATAAATATCATTTTGAAGTCTAATAACTTATGTTTTGATTATTAATCATGGTTAACCTCGAACTTTGGCATATTAGCATTTTTAACCCTAAACTTTGATTAATTATGAATTCTACCTAAAAGTTCCATAAATAGAATAAAACCCTAAGTGTGTTAACATGAATTTCAATAGACATTTAAAATCAGTAATGAGCTAATAAGTATTATATGAACCCTAATCCATGTAGATTCGTCGAAGGAGGCGTGACGTTGTTTCCTTGTGTTCACTTTTTTGTTTGCTTTCATTTCATTTGCTAAGGTACGGATATTCTACCCTTTCTCAGTAAGGGTTTCGCATGACTCTTCGATCCTTGACTTTATTTCATTCGTTATGATATTCGTTAGTGATTTCTGTTTGATATGATTTCTTATGATATGATATTTAATTCTATGTCATTTGATATGGCATTCATTCCAGTTGTTATACTGTTTGGAGATACTATAATTAATTCATTATGATGTAATAGCTTTGTTTATTCTGTTACCCGAGCTAACTAGTCATGGAGGTACCATGGCCATGTCATTGAGGCACCAATGGCACGACACTATCTGTGACGGTGTGATTGGTCCACGGCGTTCCCTTTTGATATGTATATGATTATTGAGCTCGTGCACTTATTTGCCATTTTGGTACGCCAATATATTTTTCAGAGTTCAGGTGTATGGTGGTGTACATATTTTGTTTTGCAGGGAGCGTATGGATGCATCCTAGGTTTGATTTGTGATATGATTATGTTATGGCTTTTTAGTGAATGGTGGTGTGTGTCACACCCCATGTCACTTTTGGGAGGTCATGTCTCCATTTGTTATGTTATGATATGATTGTGTGGTTAAGTAGGTGGCTTGCTTTGTGAGCTCGTGGATAATTTCTTATGATTCGTTGCCTTCATTACCTTTCACTTAATTTATTACTAGCAGGGTACCCGCGCGTTGCGGCGGCGGGTACCCTCAAATAATATTATCCGGTGAATCATGTATTTTAGTTTATTATATTCTTTTTGACAATAAATTACGGATATCAAGAATTTCATGTGACGTATTTCAACTCCTTAACTAAGGAATTTATTTCGTCTTTTTGGGTATTTTCTAAGGCCATTCGTATAACATGAGCCCGTTTGTCTCATGCCCGTTTAGCCCATGCCCACTTGGCCCGTGCCCGTTTGGCCTGTGCCTGTTCGGGCTCGAGCCCTTTGGCCCGTGCCCGTTTGGGCTCGAGCCCATTCTCCCCGTTGCCCGTTTGGGCTTGAATATTTGTATAATATGCTTTATTATTTGTATTAGTAACATTTAATGCATGAATTGTGTTTAAGTTGGTTGTATAATATGCTTAACAATTTGTATTTCTAATGTAAGGGGTGTTTCAATAACCGCATTAATTTTATTTATTGACCAGTTAATTAATTAACTACATTAAATATCTTGACCATATTAATAGTGCTTTGTATTGTATTTAATGTTAGTAAGTGTGTTTTAATTAGTTGTACTTTTAGGTTAAGAACTTGTAATGCTGAATTTTAAGTATTTCTATTGAAAGATTGTATTTAATGTTAGAAAATGTATTTTAATTAGTTGTACTTTTAGCTTAAAAACTTGTAATTGTATTTAATGTTAAAAAGTGTGTTTTAATTAGTTGTACTTTTAGCTTAAAAACTTGTAATGCTAAATTTTAAGTGTTTGTATTTAAAGAAGGCATTAATGCTTTATAAAGGAGTAAGATTTTTGTAAAATATAAAATATAGGGTATAAAGTATATGGGTATTTATTAAATTGGGTTAATGACATCTAATAACAACGTATTTTTCCATTTCTTCAAATATCAGATACGAACACAAAAAAATACCATTATACCCATCCAACTCTTTGCATCGTGTAACAACCGTGAATTTCCAGGTCCTTGCGCAACCTTAAGCTCGATATGATCTATTTATTTAGTTGATGTGTTCACTATTATGTGTGTTTGCGAGCTAGACCACACACGCGAGTCGGCACAAATAAACCTAATAACACGTAAAATATTGATTTTAGCGAGATAACACGAACATGGACGTATTTATAATCAATTTGATTGGAAAAATTGTTTTAAAATCAGTGGAACACATTAAAATCATTCGGGAAAATGTCTCGGTACTCAAATCTATCCCGGTTACGTGTTATAGGAAGTTTGGCCAAATGCCACTTCCCACCCCGCGCCCAAGTTACACAATCAGTCCCTAAGGGACATTATGTTTTTATTCTTAGTCCTTTGACTATAAAAGCCTAAGTTATACCCTCATTTAGGGTTATTTCCTTCTTTTTCACTCACCAGCCGCACCCTATCTCTCTCTCTTCACCCTCTTTTCTCCGGCCAAAAAATTCGGCGACCTCCACAAGACCACACCGCCGCTCCTTTTATTACACCACCACCACCAAACCTCAACTCTTGCAACCCTTACCCCGTTTCTAAACAACACGCGCTCAAAACTTTCATTCCAACATCACCACGCGCCATCACATAATTTTTCCGACCAAGATTCATTGATATCCGAGTGTATTAAAGGTGGTTAACACCGAGTCACCCGTGGTTGTGGCTCGGTGTGCAACAACTCGACTGTGTCGAGTTATATTTATAGTTTTTGGTTCGATTTGAGGGTTAAAACAAATGGGTTTTACATTTTTATTAACTAAAAATCAGTAATAAACGTTTGGTATCTTTTATTGTTGTGTCGTTGTGTTCTTCTTTTGTTGTTACCGTATCATCATGATACTACCATGTATTTTGCTGTTAAAAATGTGAATACATTCAAATCGGTAATATGCATCTTATCAGATTTATGATTTCGTTAAAAATGTTAATACTCTTTAATTTTGTTAAAAAAAGTGTTTTATTTAGTTGTACAATATGAATATCCATTGAAAGCTTGATTAGATTGTACATTGTGGTTAAATGGTTGTATATTTTGGTGAAGGGGTAAATTAAATTGTGTATTAATTGACCACTTTAATAGCATTAATGTGGTGTTTGTTGTACAATATGCTTATTTTCTTGTAAGTCTCAAAATTATGTGCATTAAAGTGTTGTAAATCATGTTTTATTTCTTGTAAGTCTGAATTTTAAGACTAAGAGGAGAGAGATTCATCCCTACATTATATGTAGTATAGATTCGTTTGATTCTCATGACTTGTGACATCTTGTTCGGCGGATTCTTTTTTACTTCATTTCATATAATTACTTATATTCAGTTCATTATTCGTTTATATCTGTTCACTGGGCTTTTTAAGCTCAGCCGCATTTTCTTTCCTCTGCGGCAGGTATTCAAGCGGGATGCTGGGATTTGAGTGATGAGAGTAGGAGCTTTTAGAGGACCAACCCAACCTTAGTTTCCCTATTTTTTTGGAATTAGTTTATGACTTATGTCTTGGTTATTTGATTTCATTCTAGAGTTGGATTTGATTTGTATTTCTTTGGAAGTCATTTTGTTTCATGACTTGTATTTATTTATTTAAGTCTTCCGCTTGCGTTTATTATGTTCTGATTGACACCATAATGTGACATTTTCACTCTTGTCGGGTTGGGGTGTTGCAACAACGCACAAAAATGGGACCTCAAAGGAGAATGGGAATATATGTTGGGTATGATTCACCATCTATAATTAGATATTTAAAGCCATCAATGGGGGATTTGTTTACGGCTCGATTTGCTGATTGTCATTTCGATGAGTCAGTATTCCCAACATTAGGGGGAGAAAAGAAACAGCTGGGAAATGAAATAAGTTGGAAAGAATTATCATTATCTCATCTTGATCCTCGAACAAAAGAATGTGAATAACAAAGTTCAAAAGATAATTATTTTACAAGGGTTAGGAAATCAATTACCAGACGCGTTTACTGACCTTAAAAGAGTAACCAAGTCACATATACCAGCTGTTAATGTTCCTGTTAAAATTGATGTTCCTAAAGAACATTCAGAAATTGCTAATGAGTCTAAGGCACGCCTAAAGCGTGGTAAACCAGTCGGTTCCAAAGATACAAATCCTCGAAAGAAAAAGGGAGCATATAATCAAGATGGTCAAGTCGAGGTTAAAGAAACATCAGAATGGTCCTCTATAAGGACATTAGAGATGACGGTTCAAGATGAACCTCGGGTACCCAAAAATGAAGAGATCTCAATAAATTATATCATTTCTAGAAAGGTATGGAACCGAAATGAAATCGACGTCTATGATGCTTTTGCATATAATGTAGCGCTAGAAGTTATGGAAAATGTTGAGGATCAAGGACCAAAGTCAGTTCCGGAATGCAAAAATAGAAATGATTGGCAAAAATGGAAAGACGTAACTGAGGCAGAATTAAAATCTCTTGAAAAACGAGAAGTTTTCGGATCGGTAGTCCGTACACCTGAAGGTGTAAAACCCGTTGGGTATAAATGGGTCTTTGTGCGAAAACAAAATGAAAGAAATGAAATTACGCGTTACAAAGCACACTTGGTGGCACAAGGATTTTCACAAAGACCGGGTATAGATTATGAAGAAACATATTCTCCTGTGGTCGATGCAACTACGTTTCGTTATCTAATCAATCTGGTAATACAAGAAGGACTCGATTTGCGTCTAATGGATGTTGTGACAGCCTATTTATACGGCTCACTTGATGTAGAATCTTCATGAAGCTTCCAGACGAGTTTAAGCTGCCTGAATCATGTAAAACAAGTTCTCGAGAACAATATGCAATCAAACTAAATAAATCTTTGTATGGGTTGAAGCACTCTGGGCGAATGTGGTACAATCGCCTTAGTGAATATTTGTTAAAGGAAGGATATAGAAACGATTCTATTTGCCCATGTATTTTTATAAAAAGGTCTGGATCTGAATATGTCATAATTGCTGTATATGTTGATGATCTGAATATCATTGGAACTCCATGGGAGCTTCCAAAGGTAGTTGAATGCCTCAAGGATGAATTTGAAATGAAAGATCTCGGAAAAACAAAGTTTTGTCTTGGATTACAAATTGAACATCTAAAGAATGGAATCTTTGTCCACCAAAATGCATACACAGAGAAGTTGCTAAAAAGATTTTATATGGAAAAATCCCATCCATTAGGCACCCTAATGGTTGTAAGGACCTTATATGTTGAAAAGGACCCTTTTCGACCTACAAATAACGACGAGGAAATTCTTGGTCCCGAAGTACCTTATTTAAGTGCCATTGGGGCATTGTTATTTCTTGCGAGTCATACACGACCCGATATATCATTTTCACTAAACCTATTGGCAAGATATAGCTCGTGTCCAACAAGGAGACATTGGAATGGGGTGAAACAAATATTTCGCTACCTTTAAGGTACAAAAGATATGGGCTTATATTATACTAACTCATCCGAAAGAAATCTAGTTGGTTTTGCAGATGCAGGATATTTGTCTGATCCCCATACCGGTCGGTCCCAAACTGGATATGTTTTCACAAGTTCCAGTACTGCCATTTCATGGCGTTCCGTGAAGCAAACAATGAGTGCCACTTCATCGAATCATGCAGATATCTTGGCCATTCATGAAGCGAGTCGGGAATGCGTATGGTTAGGAAATGTGATACAACATATTCGTAAATCATGTGGTATTTCTTCAGGCCAGGAAGCTCCAATAATCGTGCATGAAGATAATGCAGCATGCATTGCTCAGCTTATAGACGAATACATCAAAGGTGACAGGACCAAGCATATTCTACCAAAGTTCTTTTTCGCTCATGACTTACAAAAGAACGGCGCCATTATTGTTCGAAAGGTCCGTTCAAGCGAGAACTTGGCAGACTTGTTTACCAAGGCACTTCTCACTGCAACATTTAAGAAGTTTGTTCACGGCATTGGAATGCGAAGACTCAATGAACTTCAGTGATCTAATCATCAGAGGAAGAACATACGGGTTGCACTCTTTTTCCCTTAGCTATGGTTTTTGTAATGATCAAGATACATGTTCAGGAGGTCGGGGATGCTCAAAATAAAGATTAAACATGGTATTATTAGGTTAAAGAGTAGGGAGGTGTGTGTATTTTCTAGAGAGAGAAAGGAGGAGAAAACACACACACCTCAAGAATACAAAGAGACATCCACCCTCCTAGTTATGACTAGGAGGGGTATTTATACTAGTTTACATACAAAACTTTGACCTATTGGCAAGATAAGTCCCTGTACTTAAATACTATGCAATTCCTTAATATAACATTACTTTAAGGCTAACAATCTCTCCCCAAAGTGATGTTATACGGGAATTGCTTACAATGTTCCCTACAAGTAAACTATAAGCACATAAGCACAGATAATGGTCTTCAAACTTCATCACTTCATTCAGCTTGCAGAATCTTCTCAGCTTTCATTTCTTTACTTGCAGAAGAACGTGAGCAAATCTAATTAGGGTATAATTCTGGGTGCCCTGAGTGCTCTCCCCTAATTAGTGCTCTCCCCCAAACTGACAACCTTTCTGATTACTGCCCTGAATCTGAAGAAGTCTTTTGATAGTTAAATGCATTCCGTCTTTAGTCTTCTAACACGCAGCGGATCATGTAGAACAGACTGTAGACTCGACCTTCTTCAAGATTATCCATTCGGGGGAATAGAGTATCAACATCTTCTTCTCACAAAATGCATCCCAGTTATCTTTCCTATGATAAATCAGCCCATAACGTACACATGAAATGATAACATCAAAGTAACAAGTTGAACCACTGATCATCTTGATTTTGTTGCCCGAAATTGGTGAAGGTGGATAAGGTAGAAGTGCGTAGAATAAGATGAGTGGAAGATAAGACATAGAATCAACCAATCTCCGACACAAATCATTTCATAAATCATTAAGCCCGATCACGTGAACTTGTTGTGCGTCCTTGATGTACACATTTCTCTCCCCTGCTGGTTACGATTAATCGGAATCAGCATAATGATGTGTACGTGAAGTATTAACTGGAAGCACTTTATCATTAAACCAATCAGCCTGTGAGAAGATGTCGATAAACCCAATCTACTAACAATACCATTTAAGATGTCTTACTCTTTATCAACCTCCTGTATCAAAAACAACGGCTTTTTGTAGTAACCACATGAGAAGATAGCCCAAAATGACGAACTTGAGAATTAAGTAAAATCTCCTAGATTTGTGACTTAATCTTGTACGATCCTTGTTGACTAAGAACGGTGTACAATATACCCTTAACCAAAGTATTAGTACAAAACCTCTTGACGTATCCTAACTACTTTGTGAGTATAGAGAGAAAGAATCACAAAAGTAGCTAGATATCCAAGTCTTCGTCATCATTAATATAAGCCCAAACAAGTCATCTTCGCAGGATGGTAGAAAGAAAGAAGATGAAACAAATACACACGTCCATAAAACCTTACTTCAAACCCAAATAAATAAGAACGAATCATCCCCGTAGTCACATTTCATTGTAAAAATTAGCCATTGTCTTTTGATAGTGAATCTTGATCAGGATCGTTTAAGCTATACGTGGTGTTTTGAGGATGTTGACCGGTAATATTTTTGTGATTTTGGTGTGGTGCGAGTTTGAGAGATGCCTTATTTTTGATTCTAAACATGCTAGGAAAATTGGAGTTTATGAAATTTTACGCCAAATTTTGCCCAAAAAAAATTCAAATTTTGACCTAAAAAATTGAATTTTGGGCCAAAATTTTCATCCTTACACCATAATTTGAATTTAGCGTAAAAATTGACCATATAGTCTCTCCTCGAAATTAAATTTTACTCAACTTTTCCCGCCAATTTTTTTTTTTTTTTTTTTTTTTATTTTTATTATTATTATTTTTTTTTTTGGCATATTCGATTATCTCACAAATTCGATCAAACCTTACAAACTTGATGAAACAGTTCGATCAGAAACCCTAGTTTGATCAAAAACCCGAAGCTCGATCAAAAAAACCTTAGCTCGATCAAAAGATGAAAGCTCGATCAAATAACTTGTTCGACTACTAAAGAAGTTCGATGACATGAGATTCGACTACACACTAGTTCAATTAAACAAGTTGTTCAATCAAAGGTGAACAAACATAGTCTAGTTCGATGAAAAAGTTTCTCGATCAAATAAGTTTCTCGGTCAATGTTGTTCGGTCAATCAGAAGCTCGATGAAATCCAAGTTCGATCAAAAAAGAAGTTCGATCAAATCCAAGTTCGATCAAACAAGAAGTTCGATCAAATCCAAGTTCGATCAAATAGTTCTTCGGTCAAATCCAAGTTCGATCAGAAAAGTTCTTCGATCAAATGAGTTTCTCGATGAAAAACAAATTCGATCAAAAGAAGTTCGATCATTTCATCTAACTCGATGAAACAACCAGTAATTCGATCACAGAAGTGGTAGAAACTCGACTAGAAACTCGATCAAACAATAGAACCTCGACTGATGAACAGTACCGTACCAAAATCACTTTTTCCACCTCAAAACCCCACGATTCGCCCCTGGTTAGCTCTGATACCAATTGTAATGATCAAGATACATGTTCAGGAGGTCGGGGATGCTCAAAATAAAGATTAAACATGGTATTATTAGGTTAAAGAATGGGGAGGTGTGTGTGTTTTCTAGAGAGAGAAAGGAGGAGAAAACACACACACCTCAAGAATACAAAGAGACATCCACCCTCCTAGTTATGACTAGGAGGGGTATTTATACTAGTTTACATACAAAACTTTGACCTACTGGCAAGATAAGTCCCTGTACTTAAATACTATGCAATTCCCTAATATAACATTACTTTAAGGCTAACAGTTTTTTCCCACCGGGTTTTTCCAAGCAAGGTTTTTAACGAGGCAACAGATCTAATCGTATGACAACTAATGATGGATAGCCAAGAGGGAGTATTATGAATAATTATGTGTGTGGCTATCCATATACCTTAACCTCCATAACCTCTCATCTTTTGTATTCCCTCAGTAATGGTTGTACTAAATACTTTGATTGTAAGAACCCAATAAATAGAGGTTCATTTGTAGTTTGTGATTATCAATGAAAATGCATTCCACAATCTCTCTATTCTTCTAGCTTATACTTCTTGTCGATTACTATTATTTCGTAACAATTTCCTATTAATTAGATCATTTATATATTTACAATAAATATATAAAGCTGCAATCTCAAGCTATTGTGTGTGACCTAGTGGATCGTATATTAATGACAATATTTAATTCCATTATATCATGTACACAATCCTACAACTGGAACTTGACAGTCAAAAGTCATAGGTGCTGGAGCAAAAAATGGAGCATCATCAACACCACCAAGACCACAAGGAATACCAAATATAGCAGAATCATCAAATGATGCAGCAACACCAACAAGAGGGCAAAGACCAAGGCCTAGAGGAGGAAGAACAATCATAAAGGGTAGGTAGACCAGACTTGTAATTCAAGATAGACCAGGACCATCATCAGATCCACAACCAAGAGATGACACAAGATCAATAGACCCAATCCCATGATCAAGATAAAACAGAAGACCAACACCCTTTGTTCCACTAAGGGTTAGAAGCCAAGAATATTGCAACAACAGCTCTCTAAACCTGCTGGTCATGGTTCATCCAAATACAATAACTAGTAATTTGATGTTATTTAATTTAGTTGCACATATTTTGGGAAAATGTATTTTGTGCACAAAACAATAACTAGTTGGTTTATGCTTGTAAAACTGTAGCATTTGAAAAGTGCTGCAACTTGTTGCCACTTTCATGCCCATATTTTGTTCATGTAAGGAAAACTATAGTTAGGATTTAGTAATGATATGTTTTGGATGTAACACCTCATGAAGTGCTGCACTTATAAGCCACTTCAAAGCCCTATTTTGTACATGGAATTGCTTAACTCCATGGAGATGTTATGAAAGAACATACTAATGATAATGCTTATTGTGTTATTTTTAGTCTCTTGTTGTTGAATTATTGGGTTTGTTATAATCCGTCAAAGCACATATTTAGGTTGTCATTGCAACATCTTGTATCAGTCAAGCACCACAAAACCAAAAGTATGAAAACACATTTCTTGTCATTGCAATAACAAAAATATGTTACAAAACCTACATTGCTTACAACACTGACAAAGATTTGTTCTTGGATAAAACCTAAATTGCTACATTGCTCACAACAATGTTACAAAACACATTTCTTAGATTACCAAATGCTTAGTTCTTTAAGCATAGAACAATGACAAAGAAAATGATATAAAAGACCAAACCAAAAGCAACCAAAAATGTATCATACACCTTTGACGTCTTCTTCAATGCCTTCAACTGCTTATACATTTCCTCTATTGGAACATATTCACTACCCATGTCATTTTTACCTTCCTAGCATGTTGTTGCTTACCAAAGCCATTGTTTAGTCTCTTCAACTGTTGGTTCTTGACATACAATGAGTAAAAAAGATCTTTGTAGTATTCACAAGGTAATTCTAGATCTAGAAAACCATAAACACCACACTTCCTATCTGTTAATACAAATGTCGTCTAAAAAATGTTATTTATATTTTACGATCTTTGCTATATTTTGTTAATGACAATTATAAACTTTATCTTTAGCAAAGCATAAATATAAGTTAAAGTCTTTTACATATATAGTTACAAGCTTTTAAAACTCATAACATGTTACATACATGATCACTAGTTCATACATGATACATACATGTTACATATACTAGCCGAATACCCGTGCCTAGCGGCAACGGTGTCTAGATTCAACAAAATTTCAACGGCGAATAATTGTTTGTCGATAAAGTGTATTTGCAGTGTTAGAGAATCCTTTCCGAATAATTTTTTTCCTGATAGTGTAGTTGCATTTTTTTTCCAATAACGGCAATCCCTGTTTGAGTGTCTATTCCGATATCATTGTTTTAATATTGTACTAATAATATATCCAAGCATTGTAACTATTAGTCGAGTGACCGTGCATAATGGCAGAAGTGTAAAGTTTTCGACCAAATTCGTATTCGTCGATCTGTTTGTGTTTTTTATTTTTTCTTTTTTTCTTTTTGCATTTGTGTGTGTGGTGGAGTGTGTTTGGTACATGCAAGTTCAACTATTTACGATTGATGCAAAATATTATTGTCATGGTTTAATAGCTGTGTGTGAAAGAAAAAAAAATCATCAAACTTAAAAGCAAATGTGTAACACCCCCAAAATCTGGTTTAGCGGAAGCATACATGTTTGGGTGCTACTAAATTGGTATCACAACACAAAGTATAAAGAATGGTTTTACCTCAACCATTTAAAATAGATTTCATATTCAAAAGTGATTTGTTTACAAAATTACAAAAATCGTGCGGAAATATAAGCCCATAAAAGGTTTCAAGTGGTCCCAAATTTATCAGAGTCTTCTATGACCATGTCATGCCCTGCCGAAAGCCTCCAAAACTAGATTATCGCTTTAAACCTGAAAATACATGCTAAAGTGTCAACACGAGGTTGGTGAGTTCATAGATTTATATTAGAGCAGTAAAGATAATGTGAGTTCAATAGTAGTTTTGTGATCATTGTGTCGCTCACAAAGTCATGATAATAAAGTTTACCTTAAGGAAAAATTAGAGATGTGGACCATGAGTAGGGTATGTGACCCAAAATAAAATAGTATATTGCGCTAGCTCTAAGTTCATGCAACCGAAGCTCGACAGTTCAGTTCGCTACAATATAGCACATAAATAATAATAATAGGGGCCCATAGCGAGTGTTTAACCCAATACACTCGTAATCCGACTTGGTATACGCCCGCATTGACCCGTCTGGCCAACCGAACGGGGGAGTCACCCCAATAGATCTATTTATATCAATCGCGCTTCCCAGCAGGAATTAACGGTTCATGAGGTGGGCATAATAGTGGGTTCAGGGGCTTAGGCTAACTACGCAATAGTGTGGGGAAAATATAGTATTGTTTGTGGTCCAGAAAATGTTTTGTATGCTTCTCACCCCAAGGTTTGTAAAACAAGTATAGGTTAAGTGGGACTATAAACTCACATATAATATTTAAACACTTGTGTTTAGAATAAGGTAAACCAGTGTGCAATAAGCAAATAAATCATGTTTTCAAACAAGTAATGAGTTTAAGTATAAACAAGCATTGAGTTTAATTAAAAACGAGCATGTATTCTCCCCCAAACATTTATAAAACAAGTAAAGGTAGGAGCCATGAACTCACCTTGGTAATTAGCAGTCAGATCACAAAATAGTTCAGACAGAGTTCAGCACCGACACGCGACCTAGATTAGTAAGGTTGGTTTTAGTTCACGAATCGAGTTTTATAATTCACGAAGTTTAGTTAAATCAGAAAGATTTAAATATTTGTGTTATCGTTGCTGGTGTGGCAGCATTTAAGTTCAAAAGTCTTTTATGAGTTATCTGAAAATGTTGGCTCTTGAGAGTACGCATGAATTACAGGAATGAAAAATCCTTAGTTTGAAAATAACTAAAGATTACGGAAGGAACGAATAATAGTATGACTTTGGTGACATGACGGAGAGTGTTATAATCGTGTATATATGAACTTTACATGGTGTGTGTGTGTATGAAAAATAAAATAAAAGTTATGTGTGTATGTTTATATACATATATGTATATATATGCGTTATATTATGGTTTGAAAGTAACTTGTTTTAATAGATCAAAAAATTTATAAAAGGAATTTGAAAATCATTGCTTTTTAAATTTATTAGAAATGTTGATAAAACATGTCATTTGCTAGGTATATATTGTTAAGTTAACGAAAATGAGTTTGAATTCTTTTATAATTGTGACATATATATAGATAACGGCTTTTTCCCAATTTCCCCATTTGTGAAAATGATTTATATTTTCAATATGAAATGTACAAGTCGAGTTTAATATACATGTACATATGACGTTGTCAGATTTTATAGTGATGTGTGTTGGTATGTCGCGTTACATTATTAATTTAAGTAACACAAAGTATTTTTGGAAATATAGACATGTCGTGTTTTGACGAGTAGTGACGATGGCAAAATTGTACGGTGTTAGGAATATAAATATTCATATGAAGGCTCGGTCACCCCGAGCATCTAATTAGCATTTAAATAGCTCGTAGGCTTATATATATAAGCTTAGTATTATTAGTATTATTAGTTTTATTAGATTAGTCGTATCTATATTTGTGGAGTGGGTCGGGGCTTTCCCCACTGTCAGCTCACTCCACAGCCCACTAGGGGCACAAATATGTAGAAGTATAAATACCCCTTCCCACACTTGGGAAGGGTTGGAACTCTTCACACATTGAATCTAATATTACCAGTTTTCTCTCAAGAGTTTCCCACTCTCTCTCTCTAACATCTCACTAACTCACCATGGGATTCTTGATCTTTCATGAATCAAGACCACCCGAATCATACACACAATCAAGAAGGTTATTTCCTACAATTGGTATCAAGAGCCATGGTTTCATCTTGGTCAGATCTGTGGTCCATGGTCAGTTTGCGCATACTGCTTTTATCACTTCTTTATTCGAGTAGTTACTCTCACAAACTGCAAGAATCCATGTCTTTGTAATCCAGTTTGGTCTTAATATTCATATGGGCCTCCAATTTGGGCTTCAAATGTTTAAATGGTTATGGCCTTAATCTTATTAAATTCTCTGGTTCGAAATACCATTTCTCAAGATCTGGTATCTTGTTAGTTTTATTCTTTTGGGATTTACATGGGTTCAAAGCTTGTGTTTACGGCCTATTCGTAGACTGAATGTGTGTCAAAAGTTTGTGGACTCAATGGTTCGAAATACCATCTGTAACAGTTTGGATCTTGATTTGTTTTTGTTGGTTGTGCTTGGTGATGATTCAATCTTGGTTCATGTAATGTTCTTTGTAGCGACTTGTTGTTTGTTTGGACCTTCTTATATGCAGTTTGTATATGGTCAAAGTTTGCATTTTGGAAAGATGCATGAATTGGGTAAAGAAAACAAAAAATGTGAAAGTGGCATTTTTGTGGGGTTTGTGGTTCTTGGAATAATGTTCATAGTTGCTGCTGGTGTCCAAAGGTTGATATTCTTCAATGCGGTTTGTTATGAAAGAGAAAAACACAGATCCGGTTTTTAAGGAAAGTACGAAAGTGACAGCTTTGACCGGTCAAATGCGGTTTGTCCTGGACTCGGTTTGTCCTGGACTCGGTTTGTCCATACTGTCATGGACTCGGTTTGTCCACTTAACCAAGAACTCGGTTTGTGTACATAAAGTAGACTCGGTTTGTCTGTTTAACCCTGGACTCGGTTTGTCCATACTATCATGTACGCGGTTTGTGTATAATCACGAACTCGGTTTGTGTTTCTAACTTGTATACGGCTTGTGTTTTGCACAGACGCGGTTTGTCTACCCTTTCATCGACTCGGTTTGTCTGTTACTCGTTTTTGTGATAGTTTAAGGTTTGTCACTCGGTCAAATGGTCAAACGACTACAACAACAAACAACAATCACAACTCCAACGATCCTAAACCCAGTCAACAACAACAAACAATAATTGTCCTAAACCCAGTCAACTACAACAACATAGACCGATCTCAAAGATAAACCGATCTCAGTTTTTCGCTTATTTATTTTGTGTGGTTCGTCTAACTCAAAGATCTTAAAAGATCTAAACACAAAAAACGAATACATCATAGATCGTTAAAAAAACTCAAAGCAAAATATAGTCACAACATTTCGATCTCAGTTGGGTGCACCTTTAATTCAAATCGATAACGATTTTTTGTGACCTTAACCATCATCGATCTATAGAAGAACAAAGCCTCCTATTTAATTTTTCGAATGATATATAGAACGAACCAAAAACAATACCGTTTTGATTCATTTTTTTCATTCGGTTCTATAAAAGAAAGGCCTTGAGAAGTCCTTATTAATATTCGAAACATAAAATAGATATCAAAACAAAAGTGTTTCAATATCACTTTCTTTCGTTCGATTAAACTAAGAAACACAAGTGCAAACAAATCTTACCGGTTATTAGTGAGATCAACGAAAGAAAGAAAGGATTCTATTAGAATCGGACTTTATCAATAACAAGGTCGAATCTTTTGGTGGCTGCGTGTTTTTGGGTTAGAGAAGAAATTGTGTAGTAGGCGGATGAGATAAGGATTAGGGTTACGGGAAATTATTGATGATTGGAGAAGTGAAGGAGGCGCCTGTTTTGGAGAGAGTTTGGATGGGGGCGGTTCGATTAAGAGGTGATTAGGGTTATGTGAACTTAGGGATTGTGTTAGGTTAATGGATGCTATATATATAAATATGTGATTAGGGTTTGTGCAATGTGGCTGAGTGCTGTGATGAAGGAGAGAAAAGGGGCGGATTAGTTAATTGTTAGGGTTAGGATTTGCGTTAAGAGTGTGTGTTAAATACCCGTGTGATTAGGGTATGTGTGGGCTACTTTGTTAACTCAATGGACTGGGCTGATATAGGATGTTACTTGGGCCGTGTGACATTGGATTTATTGTGTGTAATCTGATTTTCACTACTGGCTTGTTCCGAGTGGACTGTTAAAGCAAGGACTGGACCGGACCTTTCACATAGGAGCTTATGTTGTACACTAATGGTTCACTCTAATTGATGGGTCTCTAAATTAAAATTGTTATCCTAAAATTTTGTAAAAAAAAAAATTATTGGATACAATCTTTAATGTTTGGATTAAGTGTGGTAATGTTTGGTAGTCCAAATTTTCACAAGGATACACATGTCACGGCTAGTTTTTGGGTTTATGTATGTCATCGGGATTACAGAGTTGCGGATTTGGCGGCGTAGTCCAAATAGAGCCTACCACTTGAGTGAGACTGCAATTTGATGTTTACGATTTGAGTTATAGTTGTCGAATTACAATTTGTTTAATTGCTATTTGTCAAGTTGCGCTTTGACTTGTTGCGACTTGACGGATTGCGATTTGACCAGTTACGATATGACGTTGCGAGTTAACACTTGCGATTCGACTTATTGTGATTTGGTTGATTGCAATATGACTTGGTGCAATTTGACAATCTGTGACTTGGCCTGTTGCAATTTGATCATGTTGTGATTTGACTACTGTGACTTGAATTTCGAAGATTGGCATTGCACCTCACTCTTGGGTATTCTGGTTGATCTCACGGTTTCTCTTGTAGTTTTTAGAAAATCCCGCGAAAGATTCGATTTCTCGGTTTAAATCTCAAGAGCTGTAAAATCCCGTGAAATTAATATTGGACAAGTAGGCTAGACTTGGATGTAGACATAATGAAACTTACGGGGTTTGACTGCTCTTTCGGGATAAGTTTGTGCTTCAAGATCAGCAGGAATTGGGTAATTATGGTAACTTGGTTGGTTTGTTAATTCACGGGTTGGTGTACTTAGTGTCACAAACATCTCGGGGTGGATGGATGCACGATGTTTGTTGACCCTTGCTCGAGCGCATTTAAGGTGGTTAGACCTGGATGTTCAAGAAGTGGATATATACAATAAAGGATAGAAGGTTGGGTATATATCACTACCTATATTTAAAGGAGTTACGTTGTTGTGCTCAATATAGGTTCTAAATCACAATTTGCAATTTAAGGTGATTAGACTTGGATGTTCATGAAGTGGATATATACAATTAAGGATGGAAGGTTGGGTATATATCACTACCTATATTTAAAGGAGTTACGTTGTTGTGCTCAATATAGGTTCTAATTCATAATTTAGTGCAAGTTTAAGTCGCTGACTTGTTCTTTATCAAGCTTCTTCAAGTGATTGTTGTTTCTCAAGCTTCTAATGTGATTGTTGTTCAAGATCTTCTCAAGAGGTAGTCAGGCTTAAAGACAAGAGGTGATTTGTTTGGAGACATGTTTTAACCTTTTACTCACGTTAAAGTCATATGCATTTCATCAAGCGGTTTTGGCATATTACGAGCTTCAATGAATTGTTAATCTACTAAACATTGATGATGAGGAAAGCAAGGGGTTACTACAAGAGAGTCTTAATCACCATCTTCGTTGCAGTAGTTTCATTTGTCTCTTTCCATGTTTTGTGCCTGACAAATTCACAAACATCACGGACTCTCAGCTTTGGCAAAAAGGTCATTTCATGTCCTTTTTGAGGGAGAGAATTATCGCAAGTTTCCTAGAAGTTCCGTCTCCAGCGATGTGAATTTTAGCGGTTCCGGTTACAGCGGGTCAGATCGTATCGGTTCAGTCTCCAGCGGTTTGAATCTTAGCAGTTTCGGTTACAGCGGGTCAGATCGTAGCGATTCAGGATTCAGTGGTTCAGTCTACAGCAGTTTGATACTTACTGTTGTGCAGTTAGTTCTTGAATTTATTTCTCAGATAAATCTCAAGAACTGTAAAATCCTGTACACAGCATCCAAGTAGCTGGATCAGACAGCTTTGTTTGATAGGACTGACTATGAGTCATGGGCACTTCTAAGAATTAGCGCATGTTTCTTCTCTTTTTGGCTAGTCAACAGCACAAGATGATCACGAAGTTAATCAGGTATTCTTTATTTGTGATTGAAGTTGAATTTCACGAAGGCGTCTACTTATTTTATCTTGAAGTCGGGGTTGGTTGGATGCATGACCTTCAATGATAACTTGCTCGTGCTCAAAATTTAAGTTGAAGACTTGGGTTATCTAGTTACCAGCAGTTGGGGTAACTATCACTTAAGAGTTATTGGAGTACTCAGTGTCACACGTCAATGACGTTGTCGATAATCGCAAGAGGTGTTAATGTCTCATACTTTGGTTGGGTATTGAGCACTCAGAGATTTGCTTGGAGCATTAATTCTCTACACCGTTCTTCCAACATTAGTGCAAGCTTAAGTAACAAATTTGGGGACTTCCACTTCAGTTTTTCAGTATTGGTATATCGGGTTTTCTTCATCGAGTGGTCACTAATCGATGTACAAGGTTGGTTAGTTGGCCAAAGGTTTAAAAGTTGTGATGTGATCTGTAATCATCACAAGATATTCTTAACCCAAACTGATGTTCTCCAATATCAAATCAGTCATGCCACACTCAATCTGTTACTGTTTCACGGTTTCTTCTTGGTTTTGTAAATTCCCGCGAAAGAACTTATTTCTCGGTTTAAATCATAGATTTGTAAAATCCCGTGATGATGGACTATGCGATCTTGACCAGGATCGGGTTGAAACCATTATCGAAGTTCAGTTATAACATCACAAATGGCTGGATCGAGGCATTTAATTGACAAGAAGTGACTACGGCGTTAATTCATTATTATTTATTTGAGGCTGAAGTGAAATTTCATGGGTGCGTGTACTTAGTATCTGAAGATATCGGGGAGGTTGGATGAAGATTCTTCGAGATCCTTGTTCGAGCTTTCAATACAATGACAAGGACTTGGATATCTAGTTATTTTTTCTTTCTCCCTATTACAAAATAACTATCACTTTAAGGAGTCACGTTGTAGTGCTCAGTGTCACACGCAGTTGTGGATATCCAAGAGGTGATGTACGTCTTATACTTGATGGTTGGTTGGTTGAAGAGTATAGAGTACTTAGGGATTCGATGTTGCACGAAGTCTCTACACCGCTCTTTGTCACGCATTAGTACAAGTTTAAGTCACAAGTTCGGGTTATATTACTTCAGTATCAAGTTCATCATATTGGGTTTTCTCCATCAGTGGTCACGACATCAAGCCGACAGAATGATAATGAGGTTGGTAACGAGTTAGATGAGAAAAGAAGTAAAGAGAGAGATAATGACGTCTGTACACTTCAGTGCAGGCCTCGTTCTTCATCTAATGACGTTTGAACAAATCAGTTCAAGCCTCGGTCTTCATCATGATGACGTCTGAATACATCAGTTCAGGCCTCGTTCTTCAAAGAAAAGAAAAGTGTACGCTTGAGTGCACTTTATCTTCAAAAGAAGAGGAGTCTTCTTATTAATGGCCATTCTCATCAACAAGATTCATGCTCTTTCCGTGCTTATTCAGTCTTCAAGTGGATCGGCGCATATTGGAGTATTCTTTTATTCACGTATTCAACCAAAAATTGCAGTTGACAGGCGTATGCAATTTTTGAGGGGGGGAAAGAGTGAATAAACAACATGTCAGTCTTCAAGAACCGTCAAGTGGAGCTACTTACCGTTGATGGTATTCATATTCACTAGTTCAATCATCAAAAATTGCAGTTGGCAGGCATATGCAATTTTTGAGGGGGGGGAAAGGGTGAATATTAATCTACATGTTAGTTGATGATTGAGAAATGGTCATACGACTCCTGAATACGTCAGTTCAGGAGTCGTGCAAACCATGTTTCTCCAACACTACTTCTTTCGTCTATCAAGGTGTTGAAGAACATGGTCATGGAATGCTAATCTACATCGTCTCACGGGCTGGTACAATCAGTAACAAAGGGTTTCTAGTCAAAGCTTCAAGTACACGTCATCAGGCTACATGTACACATCATGATGATGATTCCGATTAATCGTAACCATCATGGGGGAGAGAAATGTGTACACCAAGGACGCACAACAGGTTCACGTGATCAGGGCTTAATATCCAGGATGGATAAATACTGTAGATGATCAGTGGTTCAACTTGTTACCTTGGTATTATCGTTTCACTGCTACGTTATGTGATGATTAATCATAACCATCAGGGGAGAGAGAATGTGCACATCAAGGACGCACAACAGGTTCACGTGATCAGGGCTTAATATCCAAATATGGATACATTCTATAGATGATCAGTGGTTCAACTTGTTACTTTGGTGTTATACTAAAGACTGAAGAAGGTCGAGTCGTCAGTCTATTCTTCATTCTCTGTTGGGAGTTATCTTCTCATGTGTATGCTGCGGGCTGATGGGTTACATGTAAGGTTACTGGAAGGCATTTGGTGAGATAAAGATGATTGGTATTCTGTTCCTCCACATTGGGCAATCTTGAAGAAGGTCGAGTCTTCAGTCTTCTCTACATTCAAGAATGTTGAGCTCTTTTCTTACAACTTGATATTTAACTTAATCCCATGACAGTTCTTGTTTGATGAGTTGTGGAGTTAAGTTAGGTTCAAGTTGTTCCGTAGTTTAAGGTTAAGTCCAACTTGATGTTAACCTAATCTCATGACAGTTCTTGTTTGATGAGTTGTGAGGTTAAGCTAGATTTCAGTTGAGGCTCAACTTAAACTACCGAAAAGTTGCCTAAGGTTTTTGACGGAGTCACTCTAGGACGGGAGTGTTAGAAGATTTAAGACGGCGTGCATTTGGTTATCAAAAGACTTCTTCATAGTTCGGGCGTTCATCCAAAGTCTTCTTCCTATTATGGGTGTTCATCAGAAAGGTTGTCAGATTGGGGGATAGCACTAATTAGGGGAGAGTGAAAAGCCAGAATCATTCCCTGATTGAAAGTGCTCACATTGCTCTTCAGCAAGTCAAGTGATGAATGCGGTGAAGATTCAGAATGCTGAGGAGTAATGGTTTCTGGTTCGTATCCTTGTATATATTTTGCTTCTTACATTCTTTTTCACATCTTATACCATTTTGTAAATAGATACATAGAATTCATGCTAATTGTAAATAGAGAAACTTAAAACCAGAAAAACCATAAAAATTGAAAAATAGAAAATACCAAAAATAGTTTCACCTAGGCATGTCTTCTGTTTATCGATAACATTTACGGACTTAGAAATGTCATTCAATAATGGCACGGGTCTTTAAATGAAGCTCGAGCAGAAGTTAAAATGGATTGTTAAAACATGTCTAAATGGCTTGCTATTACTTTAGATAGCAACCCGCGCTTCATATTGGGGAAAGTACGTCGCCAAAAAGACGGCTGTTCCTCCAACTGGGTGATGTTCACCTGGGCATGGATTACTTCATATCCATGTTTCCTGATCTGATGTACGTTTCAGTGCATCATTTCTTGTAAAAGAAGAGAAATCTTCTTAGCATAACAAATAGTTTTCATTCTATGATTCTTCTGAAAATTATTTGTGAGACACTTGGTGAATATGTGTTGTATGAAATTTGTTTATACTTGGATTATGCATAAAAATTTGTCACTCAATCACCGACTACAAAACCTCACGACAGTTCTTGTTTGATGAGTTGTGGGGTTAAGTGTGATTTTAGTTGAGGTTCAACTAGAATACGGGTCATTGATTGAGGGGGAGAGTGAATTCAAATTTTATATCATCAAACGGATTTATTGGTTGAAACATACTTGTTAGAAAAGGTTTTGTAGTTAATGGGGAATTAGTTGAAGAGGATCTTGCTTAAATATATCAAATGACCAAGTGTGTTAGTTGCTAGAAAGTTTAGGACATTATGTGCAATTTGCTTATAGTTTCCTAGCTTCATGTATCTAGAAGGTTCATTTGTGTTACTTTGGAATCCTCGTATAATCCCCAAAATGCTTTAAGACTCAAAACCTAAAAGAAGTTAGAAAACCAGTTGTGTTTGATGTTGTTGAATACTCCACTGGCATTTGTATGATCTAAATGAATGAGTTTCAAATGTTGTTTGTCTCTGCTGCTTAATGGTTGTTGATATTGTGCATATGTTCTCAGGATTCACTTAGGTAGACTGCTATTATGTTAGAATCATATTCCTAAGATCCTGAATTAAATATTGAAATCTTTGTGAAATGCCATGTTCATGATTGCTAATTGCTCTTCATGCTAGATAGTGGTTTGACGTAGTTCCTGATTATGGTTTGATTATAAGATGAACTTGGTATTATAATGTGGCAAGCTGCTGAAGGGTAGCTATTAAGGAATAGTGTATCTGTATGTATGCATATCTGTGTTGATATTCTTATGCAGATTCCATAGCCAAATTGAATGTACCAGTTCCCATTCTAACCATTCGATCAGACGTTCAAACTCTATTGATTGGCTCGAAATTCACCTCAACAACAACTTCAGCAACAACAACAACAACACCTTCACCTCCACCACCATCATTTCAACAAAGAAGTACTTACTCAGATCTCGCCAAGTGGGGATCGACAATACTTGAGAAGACTTGTTGGTGGATGGATAATCGATGTTGACCACTGACTCACTCAGTAAAGTGGGTGATTACATCATTTGAGCAAAAAGGTCAATATCATTTGTGTCATAATAATCAAATGTGCAAAATGAGCAGTGAATCTCCCTCTTAGATTAAGGGGGAGCAAAGTATGTTTCATCATCAGAACATGTTAAACCTGACCACATTTTCTCCCATGCTTTTCTAAATTATTTAAATCAATTGGGATCACAAATCTCAAAAGGTTTGAAATTTTTGATCGGGGGAGAGAATGTGATTTAAATATGAAACCTGATGAAAATGTGATGTTTTGGAAAGTATAATGTACGCTCTCCCATATGTGCTAAACCATTTTATATATCAATGCACATATTGAGGGGGAGCAAAATGTTTTGGATGTGAATGTAAGCTCTCCAGTAAGTGCTAAACTCTTTTGTATACCAATGCACTTATTGAGGGGGAGCAAAGGATTTGGCATGCATCTTATGTGAGCAAGGCTCAGACTTCACCAATGAATTGACGATAGCTAAAGTCAGTAGTCGAAAGGACATGTCCTGGACGGGTAATAATTTCAAGCCAGTTTATCTGGTGATGTAAGCGTGTCTCGCAAAGGACGTGTCTGAGTAGAATGTACCGATTTCGAGCGATCTTCCTTTAATATGATCTGGACGGGTAATAATTTCAAGCTAGTTTACTAGTGATGTAAGCGTGTCTCACGATGATCATGTTCTTGGAAAATCAATCAATTCAAAAGTGCGAGCTTCACCTGACATGTGCAAATTTATAAAACAATCAACCGAGCACATGTTGAGGGGGAGCATTTGAAAAATACAAAACTCTCAAGTGTTTACAAAAATGTGTTTCAGAATCATGAACACTTTGAGAGATTTTTCAAAGATTTGATTTATGGCAATCGTGGAAGTACACCAAAGACCGACCATTTTAATTAATGCATGGAGTTATAAGGATGGTTAGGTTAGGCTCAAGTTCCCACGATCCCGCCAGAGCCGGAGGGATCTACCCAGGGACAATCCACTAGTTAGTGTAGAAGTCCTTAGGTATGATTAAAAAGGAGAAAAGTGAATAAGGGAAAAGTGCCGACTGAGATGGAGCTAGTACTGGAACAAACCCAACAAGGTACTAGTAAGGAAGTCTCGGTAAGCACTGAAGGGGTTGAAGAATGAAAAAGAATTGTAAAGATAAAGGGTGAAAAGAAATAGCCCTCCTTACAACTTAGGCAGAAACCGGGTCAACTCATATGCTGTCAGAATCACTTGGTTGATTGCTGACATTGAAGACAAAGTATCATGGACCCAGTGATACGCTGCACAACCCTCCCTAGCCACTCAAGGTCCCTTAAAGGATTCTTGTTTCAATTGTCACGGAGTTCAATACATTCCTATCGTCTATCTCGCTCCGAGTTAGATGATATTGAAAAGGTGGCAGTTCTCTCCAGCCTCCGCTCACTAAATCAAAACGCACTATAGAGTCTAGAGCCACGAGATGCATAAGAAGATCTCATAGGGACACAAATTATTTCTACACTGGTTGTTCAACATTAAGGGCACCAGTTGTAAACTTATGAGTCCTACGCAGATCTTAGCAATCTGCCAGAACATTTATGAGGGAATTTACTAATGTAATTCCCAATGATTGAATGGAAATTCCTGCCAGGGTCAACATCAAGCAGCCCTGAAAGCAGGTCACTTCGGTAATTCCTCGGGGATTGCGCTTAGTGATCGCGGCGGTTTCAAACGGTCTACAGTCGTGGAGTGATCTCCAGCGACTCACCTAATCGTTGATGTGCTACGGTTCGATCTTAAAAAGCCCTCTGTGGGTTTTCGATTAGGAACGGTCTTGGTAAGGATTAGAGAGAGTTTTTCACACTATGCTGATTAACTATCTCAAAGTCCGAACCTATAAGTACCGGACGTTTTATTGCTAACTGTCGTATGCAGGAACATCTGGCGGTTGATGATGATTGCTGTTGCAGCTGTTTGCGGTTGTAGCTGATTGAGGTTGCAGCTGAATGCGGTTGTAGCAGGTTGCGGAAAAGATGCCAATCCTCTACCACATGTTCACACTACATCATCATTGTTGTTCAACAAAGTCATGATCAACCAAAAGACCTTCAACACGGCTTCTGCTAACTCTGATGCTAAAGATCATGACACCAAATAGTGTGAGCATGTCGGCTCAAAGATTTACACATCACGTGGAGACATACTACTAAAAGATGGCTTGAAGACACATGCTGGATGATATTTTCGAAGAATACTCAAAATCATCCAAGACAAAGGAAAGGCCATCAAAAGTTCACTGCTGAATGCACAAAGATACAAGACTTTGAAGAATCAAAGACTACGAGCTATAAAGACAAGTTCAGAAGAAAGAATGCTAGAATTCGAATTATTATTTCCGGGGTGACCTCCCTTAGGGGGAGATTGTTAGGAATATAAATATTCATATGAAGGCTCGGTCACCCCGAGCACCTAATTAGCATTTAAATAGCTCGTAGGCTTATATATATAAGCTTAGTATTATTAGTATTATTAGTTTTATTAGATTAGTCGTATCTATATTTGTGGAGTGGGTCGGGGCTTTCCCCACTGTCAGCTCACTCCACAGCCCACTAGGGGCACAAATATGTAGAAGTATAAATACCCCTTCCCACACTTGGGAAGGGTTGGAACTCTTCACACATTGAATCTAATATTACCAGTTTTCTCTCAAGAGTTTCCCACTCTCTCTCTCTAACATCTCACTAACTCACCATGGGATTCTTGATCTTTCATGAATCAAGACCACCCGAATCATACACACAATCAAGAAGGTTATTTCCTACATACGGAATGAGTATCGTACACGAGTTTGTGTCGCGAGTGGGTTGTGGCCCAATAATCGAATGGCTAAAGGCATAACAGCCTTTCAAAATATTGGGTCATGGGCTAAGTAATGCATAAGGTATTTATAAGTTGGGTTGGCTTGGTGGGCTGCGGCCCAATCCAGCAGTTCATTCGAATTTGCATAACACAAGGCAAGGAAAGGATTTTTAAACTTGTGGTTTCTTGACTTTGTAGTGAAGCAGTAGGGAATTTGGAACAAGGAAACAAAGCTTTTGCTCACTAACGTTTATACTCAACAAATGTCACGCAAGAAAACAAGAGGACGAGGATTTTACTTAAACATGGGGATCACAAAAATTCAAAACAAGCTCTTTGGTGATAAGCTGTTAACGCAAACACATAGGAGGAACAAAAAGAATGTTTGTATCTCACGCTCAAATCTAGTACCGAATCTTAAAACTTACAAGGGAGTTCACCTTGTGACCATTTCTAGTTCATTTTAACGCAAAGAAAGAATAACATTAGTTGTGACTTAGGCCCTATTTTAACGCGAGTCATGAGTGGGTTTAGACCCGAGATTCAACGTGACTTGTGGGAGTTGAAGTGATACTATCAACAAGACTATCATCAAGAAGAGGACCACAAATATTGAGTACAACTCAATCTTGGTGTTTTCATTCGACAACCACAAACACCGTAACATCACGAGATCATGACCGAGCTAACCTATACTTGACTCGAATCTATTCATAACAACAAATTGAACTCGAGTGTTTGTACGAATCAAGAGTAATAACAACGAGACCCAACATCATTAGAACGAGCCAAACTTAACATTGTTTTAATTCTTCATCAAAATTCATCCACACCAAAAATTTAACAGCTCAAAATATAAATCCCACATCACAATTGATTCGACAGAAGGGATAATCAATTCGACAAACTCAATCAAAAGAACATCATATTGATAAAAATTTGTTTCGACAGTACACATTTTTAAGAATTCATAAAATCACTAACAACCTAATACTACCTCATTTTAATTAGAAATAAGCAAAACTTAATAATTTTTAACAATAACAACGAGAGAATAAAAGTCAAAGATTTATGGAGAAATCCGTACAATCAACTGGGATCGACCGAGAGTGATGGGAAGGGAACCAAGAGTCTCACAAATCCAAGCTACCCACTTCTTCTTTCTCACCACCAATTTACTCTTTTTGTTGTGTTTTGTGTCTCGAATGGTGAAGAAGTGGCTGGGATTTGAGGCTTCTTCTTAAAGAACTAATTTGGGATCATCCCAAATCTCCTTTCTCTCCCACTAAGCATTCCATAGTCATTCTTGGAAAATTATGTCGACACCTTTGGGAGGGTTGACTTTTGGGATACGACAATCCATAAGAAACAAAGAAGAAGAAGAAGATAAAACATGGTTGTCTTGATGTGTAGACCGATGTATAGAGTGGATTCGAAGCAGAGATTTGCTGGAGGAGAAAGAGATTGAAGCTGAATATGGAAAGAGAGAGGTTGTGGAGAAGATGGGTATAACCCTCTCTCTCCCTTCCTTTTCGACTTTTTTTTTTTTTTTTTTAATCAAAGATAGTGGACGGTTTGGGGTATTATTTAGAATAGTTTTGTTGTTTTGTGGCTTAAGTGTACCCCATGTCCCGTTAAATGCCAGTGTTTCCTGAGATTTTCGGGTTAATTATTGGTACGAAAAGTGCAGTTTGGGATGCGTTTAATTTAAACTGACACAGAGAATATATTTTCTGTGTTTCTGACATAAATTTTAAGGAAACATTTATTGGAGTGGTGTCAGTACGCGTGTGGTGTTATTTTTCGGGAAAACGAGATAACCTCTCGTTTTGGCTACGTTTGTGTTTGTCACTGTCTGAAAGTGAGATTTTTTTTTTCTTTTTGATAGAAATTTAATTGTTTTTGGGTGAGTCACTGTTTGTCACAGTGTGCGGGTTTGTTTCCCGAAATCGTTACGTAAACATATAAATGTTTAAATCTAATAGTTAGGAATAATAATAAATTGACATTTATTGTTAAAATATTAGTGGGAAAAGTACCGGTTGTCACAAAATGAGACTTAAAAACCGTAATATAACAACTTAACTTAATATTCGAGCATGTGACTTTTTACCTGCAATTTGACAACTTAACACAATATTTGAGGCTTTGATCACAACATCAACTGAAAAGTCTTTAAAATATTTCAATGTATCTACCAACACTGTGAAAACGTAGAGGGGGGGGGGTGAATACGTTACCGTTTTAAAATCTTAAAACTTGTTGTATCAAATGTCCATTTAAGCTTGTTCTAATATGAAAGATGTTTCTAACTTGCTTAAGTTAAAACATGTTATCACACAAGTATTATCAACAAGTCACACCACAATCAATCACATAATGCAAATATAAAAGTAAAGAGATAAGTAAAAGAAAGCGCAAAACAAACACGATAATTTATAGTGGTTCGGTCACGGATCTCCTCTACGCCCTACTCCACTCCCCGAGTACCCAACTCGAGAGTTACTTCACTAGATCAACAAGTTCCCTTCTCGGCGGAGAAAACCTTACATACGTCGCTTACACTTTTTTCGGTACAAAGCTAAATACCGAGTTCTAGTTCGAGGTAGAACCAACCTAACGTCGCTTATACAATTACCGATATTAAGCTAGATGTCGAGTTCTTTTACATGGGTACAACCACTCCTGTCTTCGCTTAACCTTTTTCCGGTACTAAGCTAGATACCGAGTTCTTTACATGGGTACAACCACTCCCGCTATGTTTTATGGCCCAACATAGAAACCTTGTGTTTTATGGCACAAACACATAAACCATCTAATCTAATATGGTATGTTACAATGATGATCCATGACTTAAATGTTTCATGGATATGTATGACTAATCTAGATGAACTTCCATTGAAAGGAAGCCTTCAATGGATGAAGATCACAAGCTCCCTAAACTTGTTGTGATGGATCTTCATATATGCATATGGTATCTACATGAGCTTCTTGAATAAGAAGTCTTCAATCATTGAGGATGTCAAGTGCCCTTGAATCTTCATATGTTGGAATGCTTTGGTGGATGAATTCAAGATCTTCTAACCTTCATGGTAGATCAGGAAGTATGCTATGGATGATGACTCATGATCTTGAGCTTGCTTCACAGGATCATAACAAGTGTATGCTTACAACATAATGAAAGTTAGTAACATTATGATCATTATGCAAAGGGTGATTAATGTATGAATCTACATGGTTTTCTACTGATCTAAGTGTGTGAAATGATGAAGGGAATGTGTGTTCTAGTTGCTTGAAACTATGGGTAAACAATCGGCTACTATTTATAGGAAAACTGTATGAACAGCTCACGGATTTGGCGGATCCAAATAAAGGGATCCGCCCTTTATGCTGTTTGGATCCGCCGGGACATGAAAACTAATAGATTCTCAAATCTTTCCATATCTTACCATATCTTCCATAATCTAACAAAGTCAACTATGTTGCTTCAAGATCATTACAAAATATCTTTCTATATCTTTCCAAATCTTGTAAAAAGATTTCCAAATCTAATATTTTGCTTAAGAATCTTTCCAAAATATTTTTCCATATCTTTCCAAAAGATTTCCAAATCCAATCTTTTGCTTGAGAATCTTTCCAAGATATTTCTTAAATCTACAAGATATTATAAAGATATCCTAATGATCTATGCAATGATATCATGAACATATTTCCATTTTAATTCTTAAAATGTAAATAATGTAAATGTATATATGTATGTCCTATGTATATACTAGCTTAACTAATATATGTTTACCAATATGTATCATGTTAGTTTGACACCTAAAGTGTACCTATCCTATTAATCTTAGGAAACATGATGTACAAGTAAAAGTACTTGTATATGCAGAGTGTGAAATGAGGTTCTAAGTAGAATGGTTACCCTTTTAAAATACTTAATGACCTATCCGTATTTTAAACATTCTAAATGGTTTGTTAAGGGTTTGATCATAATGCCACATAACAAACATGTACAAACCTGTGTTGTATCATACGAGGACTCGAGAGGTGTTGAATGTATGTTGAGACAAGATATGATTACAAGTAACTTGTACATTTTACGTTATGTATCAAGTTACATGTTTGTCATCAATCAAAACAAACGAGACTGCTTACACTAACAATCTCCCCAACAAGATTGTTTGCACTAACAATCTCCCCTTTTTTTATGATGAAAAAATATGTAAACGTGATAGAAAGTAAAATGTAAAAAGTTACTTATGATCATTCTATTAATATTACCTTCTCCGTTTACACCTTTCTCCACTCTTCTAGCCTATTACTTTCTCCGTTTACACCTTTCTCCCCCTTTTGTCGAAGCAAAAAGGGTGTATCCTTGGAGTTAACTTCGTTTCTCCCCAAACTGGCGGGCTTGTATCATCCCTAGTGAAGTTAAACAGACTACTCCAATCTCCTATGGTTGTTGCGTCCCCTAGGTTGTTAGCGGATCCATGGATCAAACTAGACTCTTAACCTACATCAAGGTTAGTGGTGTGCAACATAAAAAAAATATATATATGAAAAATGCATGATGAATGAAATGCATATAGCCAACGATACACGTGGGTAAGCAATGTTGGACTTATGTTGACCTATCTCCTCCTTTTTGTCGAAACAAAAAGAAGATATGCGTAGCGGAATGCGATTTTGAGAACTTTAAAGTTCCCCCTTGATTTATACTCCCCCTAATTGGAGTAACAAGGATATGATGTATGAACCTACACAAAAAAATGGTTAGACTATGATATGCTTCTCTTTGATGTATACTCCTCATTGCTAGAGTGCCAACGTATACATATCAAGAGTATGATATGATGTATGATCCTACAAAATAAATGGTTAGTCTATGATATGCTCCCCCTTGATGTATACTCCTCATTGCTAGAGTACCAACGTATACATATCAAGAGTGAAAAATGCTATATGATGAGTTAGTATATGATAAACTCCCCCTCGATCTATACTCCCCGTTGCTAGGGTACCAACGTATATGAATCAATGGTTGAGAAATGCTAGAAATGATGAGTTAGTATATGATATACTCCCCCTCGATCTATACTCCCCGTTGCTAGGGTACCAACGTATAGAATTCAAGGTTGAGAAATCCTACAAAATAAAGGTTAGTATAAAACAAAATTTGTCCAAGGACAAGTATGTGATATACACCAATGCGTATGATGCATCCTAAAAAATGTTTGACGAAGGCTCCCCCTTGCTCTAGGGCGTCAAGATGAACCTATAAAAGAAGAAAAATAATCGATGCAAACTTCATCCTATGATGAGTAAGCTATATACGATCGAGCGTATATGATGATGAACCTACAATGAAATGGTTAGTGCAATATATTTTATCTCAAGGAAAAATATTATGCAACATCTCAATAATCTAATCACAAGCGACTAACCAATTGTGATTGTCTAATCAAAGAAAAATATGATGCAGCATACCAATTGTGATATCAATCGTGATTATCTAGTAAACTGTTATAAAGAATGTAATCTTCTAATAAGAATTACATTTACAAAATAATGCCTATGATGAGGAAATGAAGTGGAGTTAAAGTTAGTGATGCTAGTGTTGGTGTTAGTTTACTAGTGATAACTCAATTGATAACTAAAGGATGATGCAAGTGGGTTTTTCGCTAATCCATGGGGTTGATGATTAGTGAAAGAGGTGATGGAAGGTGGTGGTTATAATGAATTCAGAAACTGTATAGCAAGTGCTATAAGAGTATTGAAGACGGTTAAGGTTATGATATTATCATCTTCCAAAGATGATAAATGCTCAAATGAAGGAAGTGAATACAATGATCACTTAGGAATAAAGATTCCATATACCTGTATGAAAATGACATCAAATGATGAGAGTGTTGGTTGGACCAACGTGTTGAGAGTGATGGTTCTGTTTCACTGACAATGACGTGCTTGATATGTATCAAAAAATGAAAAGGATGAGATCCTATGGTGGTGTTCCTAGACAATGAAGGAGTTCTAGATAATGAAGTTATTCTAGACAATGAAGATTTGAAAGTAAATCCTAGACTCGGATGTGAGAGGGTTGTCTATTTTAAAAGGTTGAAAACTGAGCCTAGTACCCGCGGATTGGGCGGAACCAAATTTTTGGTTCCGTCCGTCTTATCCAAGGGTTCCGTGAGACCAGAATAGATTTGGTCATGTTTTGTTGTTTTTGATCAAACGAAGGTTCAAGCTAAGGTCTATTTACTTATAACTACGGATTTGATTTCACTAATCCTAGTCAAAGTCTAAGGAGACTTAATGGTTCACGTTTAAGAGGTTTGTCAAACACATGATGTGTTTTTCACTTGACGAGGTATTGGTACAAGACTGTGATGTTGGGTTAAGAGAGTTTGACACACTTGTGATTATGTGAACTGATTTCAAATGAATGGTATGAACCTACATGTCGGTATTTGAAAATCTAAGAGATATGTGTACTTTATTGACTTACGAATGACAATGCAAGCGATGAGCTTAGCAATGTTTTTGCGGATGTTGTTTAGCATACTAAGAACTTCATCCTCGAAGTTATGTAGCTCTTCTCTATCAATGCAAGATGATCGCACGATGAGGCATGTGGTTTCCTCATGGAAGGTGTATTGTTATAACTAAAGGATGATGGAGATGTTGTTAGGAAAGCGGAAGCAACAATATTATTTGGAGAGAGGTATGTTGAAAGATATCCAAACACAAATTTCAAACATCTAAAACTTAATCCTATTAGCTTTTAAACCTATATGCAAGAGAATGGATCCCATAAACATATTACTAATCTAAGTAGCAATAATGAGACAACAATTATGCAAGATGAGCATAACAAAGAGAAATAACAAATAGTTTGTTATCAACCTACAAGACAAAAGTCTTAATGACAAAAGATGTGAATATCATAAGATAACATCTTATAAAACAAATAATCTACTACTAGAAACAAAGTTACCACATAGCATCAAGACAAATAAGCATAGCATGACATTGTTTAAGATACTACATTGTGAAATTGTTTTAAAGTTAGGCTTAGTCACTTAAGCACACTTACCCATTAATTAACACAATGATCTTTGTGTAAAATAAAATGACTTCTAAATGTTCATCATACCAAAAAGAACTTAGACATATTGGTGCACACATGGCAAACAAATAGTGTGACATTGTCACAAAAATAATGAAACGATAGGTTCATGCGAACAATTCTGCCATTTTAGAAGCATGCATCATTTAGACTATCCTACGAAAGAAACTCAATGAATGTCAACTAGAGACAAAAGCTATCTAACACCATGTATTAAAAATGACATATAGTGAGTTAATAAGTAATACGTTAATCTTACGAAATAACATATAACGAAAGAATGAACATATCATACAAATCATGTTAACATGAAGCATATAAACATGTAGACAAAACATTTCCAAGGTTTACACATTTGACTATCAATCATGATAATGTCAAGATACTAAATTATATCAACCAATCAACATGTAATCAACACATGTATGTGTAATCCAAGTAATTTTAAAGAAAAATCACATCTACTACTTGTTTGATTAATATTCCTAAGACAAGATAAACTATCATATTTTAATACTTACTTTAGGCAAGTATAGGAATAAAGATTTTTCAAGTTGGAGAATCAATATGAGACTATTACTAGCGGTGCTCAATTAAGGCGAAACACGACCATTTTTACGGGTGATTCCACATACCCAACTTCTCTGCTGGAAGCAATTTAACCGCTAGGTTAAATTGAGTTTCTAGTGCAATAAATTCTCTAGTAGTTATTCTCATGTCTGAAAGATAGGAATTCCTATTTTTGCTTATCGAAGTATAAAAGAAGATAATTCACCAATACATGACTTAATGAGACTTAACTATTTCTATTAAAACTAAGGTGATGAAGATGTCATGTTATACACGGGAATTTGACAAATAAGTGTCAACAGATTTTAATCTTTGTGTTTGGAATCTAAGATTGAATGATCTAAATGGTGACATCTTTTATGTTGAGTTTAATTATGTGAAATGATTATCTAAGACCAAAAGATGTGTTCATAGAACTTGCAGATGAGATGTAATGAAATCTCTTGTAACATAACCATTCATGTTGCAAGGAGAGAATGATGCATAGGATATACATTATCCTAAATGCATGATTTCTAAGGCATGATGCTTTCTCAAACATTATGTTTTCCTAAATGAAGCCAAAGTGTTTGATAGTCCTAAATAAACTTGGGGATGACATGAAGAATTCACTTGAGTTTCTTATGTATACTCCTCAAGAGTCATTGTTACTTGGGGTGCATGAGGTTGTCTTTGAGATTTTGCATTTTAACATATGTTGTTAAAATATTGATTTGAGACATAAGCAGAAGCTTGGTGACGAAGTATTACTAATACTTTGATTACTTGTGAAAGTTGTACTACTTAAACCTAGTAAACAATGATAAACATTGAATGTGAACATCATGCTCATTTGAAGGTTCTAATCCTATAGGTGATAAAGTATGGTTGAATATGTTTAATGCATACTTGATTTGATATGAGTGTTTAGACTAAGGGCTTTTTTAAGCAATGCACTCAATGATGGTAAGGATCGTGGTGTTGTAGGGTACAACTAGTGAATGATTAGAAGCTTTGGCCTGATACATATCACAGAGGTGAATGTGATGGGATGATGGTGAAAGTACAAGTGTACTTTGGTGATAGGATAAGTGTTTTAACATATGTTGTTAAAATTACTTGGGTGTTGATTCTTTCGGATGTGACTTTTAATTACTACAATTGTTTGTCAGTTTTACTTGAATATTTCGGACGAAATACTTAAGTTGTCAATCCTACTTGGAGACAAGACTTGATAATTACATCTATAACCTAAGTGAGAGTTATGACTTGATGTAAATCTTAATTGTCTTGAAAGATGACATTTTAACCAAGTAAGGCAACATATGTGAATACTAGAAAATATCAATAGTTATCAGTTAGACTTGTGATCTATGATATTTTTGCCAACAGTGAGTTCGGACTTGTTAGGAGGTTGTCATTTTACAAATCAAGCTAATGGATAAGTAAAGGACAAGTGGATGCAGTGAATGTGTGTAATGATCACAAATGATCAGTGGTCCATGAACTGCAAGGAACAAATTTCCGGATTCCTTCCTTTATGGAGAAAGGTATCTTGGATCCCTTTTTGTGAAGTTTGAAGTTATGGTTAGAGATGATTTTCCTATAGGTGCAAGTGAAATGTTCTAATCCTAATATGAGTAAATCATCTGTGAAAAGAATCCTAGTGAAGAATGTGAGTGATCTTGAGTGAGGAATTTAAATGAAAGTTTGAAAAACTAGCTGTTATCTTGGCGGATCCAATTGACAACAAGTACGGATCCCATATTTGGGTTCCGCAGAATCCGCAGGGTGAGGAATGGCGGAGCCAAAGTGCTCAACAGGCGGATCCAAAATTTGGGATCCGCCATATCCGCCGATCAGAAGTGCTAATTCTAACAGAGGATATGTCATATTTTTCGTTACTCATTCAAATCCCTAAAATTCTTATAAAACATATGTAACAACTAATATGTGATAGAATAAAACTAAAAATGCAGGTTCTAACACATGTTTCCACAAAGATCAATCTGATGATAATAACTTACCATAAATGGATGTTAAGCCAAACAGTGGCTTAAACACGGAAACTTGATAACATCAAAATGTTATCATCCTGCATGACATGGTTAGTATACATGAACATTCAAAGGTAAGTTTCTATCCTATGACAAGACAAAATCATTAAACATCATGATTAGAAGTAAATGTACCAATCACCATTATCACAGATACTACATGTTTACACATTTTAACATTTGAGCTAAAGTTTGTGCAAGACAATACTTTTCAAGACACTAAACTAGTTTCACTTAGTTCTCATTCCTAAGTAAGTTATGCAAGGTTTTCACATAACATATGCAAGCAAAAGTATCTAAGTCTATAAGTGAAACAAACACAGTTTATCAACTTAGTGCACAAGATCTAGCAAAAGTCCTATTGTGCATCAAACAAGCAATTGATAAACAAGAAAATAATTGTCATGGCAAAAAATTATGTATTTCCTATCAACAAATTCAATCACAATTACCAACAGGCAAATCACATGTATGCAAATAACTTAGAACAGATAGTCACATAGCATAGCATAAATGAATAGATACTTTTCGTCACTTTGCGTTTAAATATGAAGATGTATGCCAAACTTGATTTATTTCCTTTATATTACTAAATTCTTTAGTTTCAAAAGAAATCATATCAATATTCAAAGAATACCAACTTACATTGCCTGACGTAAACGTTTAATTTACTGTGTCAAAATGAAACTTAATAGTTTGAATAAGTTGTAGTATTTGATTTGTTTTACTTACTTCAATTTAGATTTAGGATAATAGATTATTTTTAAATGAAAGAAGACTTAATTACCTTCAAAATGATAGGTGACACGACTCCTACGGACTTACGGTTAATTAGTTATGAATTTTTGAAGTTGGACAAAAACTGAATGTAAGACCGACGGATTTGGCGGATCCTTTTTGAGGGATCCGCCCTTTGTAACAAAGGGATCCGTGGGTGTCTGTGACAGATTCTCCTGAACTCGTATTTTGACATGGAGAAAACGTGTAGGACTTTCTAGACTTAATATTAAACATATATTACACATTTTTAACAATATTTCTACCTATGTGACTTACCTAAACATTACGAAGGTGATTTTTCAACTAAATTAATAGTTATCCCAAACGCCCCTTTCAAACCCGTGTTTTTCATAAATTAGCTTTACGAACACAATTTGACACTTAATCATTTTAAGAAATCTTTTGTTTTGATTTTCTAAAGACATCTTCAAGCTTGTATACAAAGTAGTATTTAACAACAAAATTTCTAAGTATCCATAGCGAAACATTTTTCATATTATATTCCGCTTCAATGGAAATTTGATACATGGATCGTACTCCATTTTAAAAACCATTTGTTTTGAAAATGAGAGCCACGTGGCTCTGATACCAATTGTGAAAACGTAGAGGGGGGGGGGTGAATACGTTACCGTTTTAAAATCTTAAAACTTGTTGTATCAAATGTCCATTTAAGCTTGTTCTAATATGAAAGATGTTTCTAACTTGTTTAAGTTAAAACATGTTATCACACAAGTATTATCAACAAGTCACACCACAATCAATCACATAATGCACATATAAAAGTAAAGAGATAAGTAAAAGAAAGCGCAAACCGAACACGATGATTTATAGTGGTTCGGTCACAGATCTCCTCTCCGCCCTACTCCACTCCCCGAGTACCCAATTCGAGAGTTACTTCACTAGATCAACAAGCTCCCTTCTCGGCGGAGAAAACCTTACATACGTCGCTTACACTTTTTCCGGTACAAAGCTAAATACCGAGTTCTAGTTCAAGGTAGAACCAACCTAACGTCGCTTATACAATTACCAACACTAAGCTAGATGTCGAGTTCTTTTACATGGGTACAACCACTCCCGTCGTCGCTTAACCTTTTTCTGGTACTAAGCTAGATACCGAGTTCTTTACATGGGTACAACCACTCCCGCTATATTTTATGGCCCAACATAGAAACCTTGTGTTTTATGGCACAAACACATAAACCATCTAATCTAATATGGTATGTTACAATGATGATCCATGACTTAAATGTTTCATGGATATGTATGACTAATCTAGATGAACTTCCATTGAAAGGAAGCCTTCAATGGATGAAGATCACAAGCTCCCTAAACTTGCTGTGATGGATCTTCATATATGCATATGGTATCTACATGAGCTTCTTGAATAAGAAGTCTTCAATCATTGAGGATGTCAAGTGCCCTTGAATCTTCATATGTTGGAATGCTTTGGTGGATGACTTCAAGATCTTCTAACCTTCATGGTAGATCAGGAAGTATGCTATGGATGATGACTCATGATCTTGAGCTTGCTTCACAGGATCATAACAAGTGTATGCTTACAACATAATGAAAGTTAGTAACATTATGATCATTATGCAAAGGGTGATTAATGTATGAATCTACATGGTTTGCTACTGATCTAAGTGTGTGAAATGATGAAGGGAATGTGTGTTCTAGTTGCTTGAAACTATGGGTAAACAATGGGCTACTATTTATAGGAAAACTGTATGAACAGCTCACGGATTTGGCGGATCCAAATAAAGGGATCCGCCCTTTATGCTGTTTGGATCCGCCGGGACATGACAACTAATAGATTCTCAAATCTTTCCATATCTTACCATATCTTCCATAATCTAACAAAGTCAACTATGTTGCTTCAAGATCATTACAAAATATCTTTCTATATCTTTCCAAATCTTGTAAAAAGATTTCCAAATCTAATATTTTGCTTAAGAATCTTTCCAAAATATTTTTCCATATCTTTCCAAAAGATTTCCAAATCCAATCTTTTGCTTGAGAATCTTTCCAAGATATTTCTTAAATCTACAAGATATTATAAAGATATCCTAATGATCTATGCAATGATATCATGAACATATTTCCATTTTAATTCTTAAAATGTAAATAATGTAAATGTATATATGTATGTCCTATGTATATACTAGCTTAACTAATATATGTTTACCAATATGTATCATGTTAGTTTGACACCTAAAGTATACCTATCCTATTAATCTTAGGAAACATGATGTACAAGTAAAAGTACTTGTATATGCAGAGTGTGAAATGAGGTTCTAAGTAGAATGGTTACCCTTTTAAAATACTTAATGACCTATCCGTATTTTAAACATTCTAAATGGTTTGTTAAGGGTTTGATCATAATGCCACATAACAAACATGTACAAACCTGTGTTGTATCATACGAGGACTCGAGAGGTGTTGAATGTATGTTGAGACAAGATATGATTACAAGTAACTTGTACATTTTACGTTATGTATCAAGTTACATGTTTGTCATCAATCAAAACAAACGAGACTGCTTACACTAACAATCTCCCCAACAAGACTGTTTGCACTAACAAATACTTTAAATAAATGGAAAATGATGCAATGTAAGCAATTGACTACATCCTCTTTGTAAAAAAATTTAAAAATGTACAATTTAATCCTTTCAATAAGTCCCTGTTACATGTTTTCCCCCTGTCCTCATCTTTTTTTTTTCAAAAGGAATGTAGGCATGTTAAATAAATTAAGTTCCATACCCAAAGTATGAATTACTGTCAATTTGTATGTTATACACTAATATTAGACGTCAATCTTATTTTCCTTTCAAAAGTTAACCATATTTAGGTGTCAATTTCTTTAGAAAGATAATCAAATTCTCTTTTGGTCACAATGTGTCCCAATCATCACTTTTTTACTTTTTGCGCCAAACCTTAACTTTATACATTGCATCAATAAACAGACTTAATAACCCTTCCCAATGCAAATTCAACTTCATGCTAAATCTTGAGATCCCAAATTAGTCCCAAGTTTGGTTATGTACTTTGTTATATCTAGTTACCACTTGCTTTCCAAGTCCAAATTTATCTTTTTAGTTTCTGCACTGTATATTCTCAAAAGCAATGAATAAGAAGCTAGTTCTTTTTTCAAATTAAAGTTGCATTGTTGCTCTTTTCTACACATCTCCTATCAATATAATAAAGAGTTAATTACATGAATCAACAAAACAATTAACCACATACACGAAGCATATTCTATCATTTGTGTTTCGAATGTACTCCGTATACATTACTTTTGATTTTTTGTTTAGAAAAAAATGTAAAAATTGGACCAAGGGTCATTGACTACTATATGACTCAAGATTTGACAATGCAAAGTAAAAAAACAAGAGCAATTTGTCTCAAGATTTGACATGGCTGCAATAATGAAAGTTGTAAAGTTTAATACAGTAGAATAAAACAAGAGGCTAATCACCATGAACACCATAATCAAAACAATCTTTAATGAACCAAAACAAAGTTGCTAGATGGCAACATCAGCGTATCCAAACACACGAGATCTGGATATATCACCAAAACATAAACCAAATAATTGCAGCCACCCATCCCACTTTCCTTTCTCATTTCACAGCTACAGCCTTGGGTTGTCTTCTTCATCCAGCCAAACCTACAAAAAAAAAGAAAAAAAATCACGCAAACACATCAAAAACACAAACAAACTACTCGAAACAACCAAACATCACAGAACCACTAAACATACAGGAAACTACCAAAATAAATATCAAATTTACAGATCTAACATATTTGAATGGTAGTTCGTAGCTGTTTACTAAAACTAACAACAAAAGAACCTACCCGGCTAGATCTTAACGAAGAGGACAAACACACATAAACCAACAACAAAACTACCTACCAAAATCACCTAGCCGACCATAACAACCGAGAGAGATGTTGGTTATGGTGGCGGCAGTTTTAGTGGCGGTAAAGAAGGGCTGCATATGTGTTTTTTTTAAGAGGAGATGAAGCATAGGTTGGTGATGGGGGCTGGTGTATTCGGATAGAGGAGAATGAAAGAATGGTAGGGTTTTTGTGTTTTTGTATTGTTTAGATATGGATTACAGCGGAATACAGCTGTGTGATTGAAGAGTTGCCAAATTAAAGAGTTGCCAAAAATGTATTACAGTGATTGATTGAAGAGTTGGCGATTTCAAGATAGTTAAGATTGTGAAGGGCAAAATGGGGATTGACCTAAAATTCAGTTTTCCACTTTTTCAGTTGACCCTTTTTCCATTATAAGTAGTATAGATTTACATTTACATATTACATTTTATTTCTTAATATGGAATATGTACAATGACATCATTGCATACATCATATGGATATCTTTAGGATATCTTGAAGATCTTAAGAATATCATGGTTAGATCTTCACAAAAAAAATTGGATATGGTAATATCTTGGATAGATTGGGAAAGATCTTGGAGATTTGCTGTCAGGGACTGGCGGAACCAAAGGGATACACGGATAGATCCCTCAATTTGGATCCGTCTCATCCGTGGGTTGTTTGTCTAGTTTACCTATAAATAGCAAGCCACTCATTCATGTTTACTCATCACTTTTAGCATAAACAACATTCATTCATTTTTTTATTCATTACTAACCCATTCATATTACAAATTTCATTCTTAGTGATCTTTTTTTTGTAGCAAAGAGATCAAAGCATCACAAGCTTCAACTAAACATTGCAAGACTTGTTAGAATAGTCATAGTGTGAATTTATTGTTTTCACACATCATAGTTGTACCAAACTATCATATACCTCTGTTGTGATCGGTTAGTATTTTAGTCCTTAAAATACATAGAGTGTCGAGAGTGGTTGTGCCTTTGTAAAAGAACTCGGTATCTAGCTTTGTATCGGAAAAAAGTGTAAGCGACGTTTGTAAAGGTTTTCTCCGCCGAGAAAGGAGCTTGTTTCTTAGTGAAGAAAAACTCTCGAGTTAGAGGCTCGAGGAGTGGAGTAGGGCAAGGAAGAGAGTCCTTGTAGACCGAGCCACTATAAACATCCGTGTTGTGGTTTGATTGTTTCTTTCTCTACTTACTTGTTATATATTGTTTATTGTATGCATAACTTGAAATCACGTTAAGTATTCAAAGCAAAAGAATTTTAAAACGGTAAAACTATTCAACCCACCTTCTAGTTTTCCACAATTGGCATCAGGAGCTACGTTACTCAAGATCTTTAAAATATATTGTATTTTAAAACTTGGAATGATCCATGGATTTTGAAAATTTCAAAGAAGGGCAATCTATGCAAAGACCACCACTATTTGAACCAAATAGTTTTATATATTGGAAAAACCGCTTTGAAACTTATGTGAAGTCAAAAGATATAGATCTATGGTACATTATTGTAGAAGGTGACCATAAACCCATAATAAAAGATATATCAAGTGGTCAGAATGATGATATTTCTCTTACTCGTCACAGTGATGAGCAAAAGAAGTTAATTGCCAAAAATAATGAAGCTAAAATGATGCTTTATAATGCTTTACCTAGGAAAGAATAAGAAAGAGTCTTTATGTGTAAAACCGCTAAAGATATTTGGCAATCCTTAATTATCACTCATCAAGGGAACTCACAAGTCAAGGATAACAAAATTGATCTTCTTGTTCAACAATATGAACAATTTGTTATCCCTGAAGATGAGACCATTGATAGTGCGTTTGCTAAGTTTAATACTATCATTACTTCTCTTAAAGCACTTGACGAATCTTTTTGTAGTAAGAACTTTGTCAGGAAATTTCTTAGAGCACTTCATCCGAAGTGGAGAGCAAATGTGATGGCCATTGAAGAATCCAAGGATCTTTCAAGCATGTCACTTGACGAGCTAATAGGAAATCTCAAAGTTCATGAGATGGTGATGGAAAAAGATTCAGAGATATTTAAGGGCAAAAAGGAAAAGATCAAGTCCATTGCCTTAAAAGCTAGGGTAGATTCAAGTGATGATGAAGAGTCTAGTTCGGGTAGCGAAGATGAAGAATATGCCATGGCCATAAGAGATTTCAAGAAGTTCTTTAGGAGACGAGGAAAGTTCGTAAGACAACCTCGAGAAGAAAAGAAATCCTTCCGAAAAGACCATGATGACAAGAAAGGAAAAGGAGAAAGAAAGTGTTTTATATACAAGTAATCTAATAGGTGAATGTCCTAAGCCACCCAAGAACAAAATTCAAAGAGCTTTTGTTAGTGGAGCTTGGAGTGACAGTGAAGATGATGATGAAGAGCCTAAGAACGACGAAGTTGCTCTCATGGCTCATGAATCAGACGAGGTACATTCTGACTCATCATATTCGTCTATTGATGATGACACTTTACAAAAAGAATACAACAATCTCTGTGAACTTAGCCTAAAAATCATAAACAAAAATAAGTTTTTGAAAACCAAAAAGGAATTTCTTGAAAACGAAGTTTATGAATTAAAGGAAAAAGTTAAACGATTAGAAAAAGGTAAAGCTGTTGACGAAACATGTGTTTCATGTCAAGAACTTAAACTAGAATTAGAGAAGCTTAAGAACACACATAATACACTTATCAAACAAAACTCTAAGTTTAAAAGGTTTGATAAAAATATTAGTTTAGCAGATGAGATAATGAAAATTCAAAAACTACCTCATGATAAAACTCGACTAGTTTTTATGAAATCAGGAGACGTAAGTAGTTTTAAGAAACTAGCCGTAAAATTACAAGAAACTGTTCCAACAGTTTCAGAAACCCACGGATCTGACATAACCAAATCCTTGGTTCCGCCAGTAGTGGAGAAGGGATCCGCGGGTACTGCTGCTGAACAGAAAGCTTGCACTTCGGCTCGTACTGAGTTTGTTAAAGTCACAAGGAAACCTAGTTCTAGTTCAACTATAAACAAACAAAAACCAGTAGTTACTATAGGAATAAGACAAGTTAAAAATGAGTTAGAACTAAAACTCCTCAAAGACCTAGGACGACTATTCCCAAACGCCCCTTTCCAAAAAGTAACTACAACACACAGCCTCATTATCAAAATAGTTGGAACCCAAATATTCCTAGAAACTATCAAAGTCCCAACTATATGCCATGGAACCCATATCCACCATTTCCTTACATGAATCAAGTAAATGGGATGTTTAACCCAAATGGACCCGTGAGATATTGGGGACCAAATGCTTGAGTTTTTCTTAAACTTAGGTATGCTTGAAAGTCGGGTTGAAACCAGACGAGTGGATTAAAGATAACGGGTGTTCAAGGCACATGACGAGAAACAAGAGCCTTTTCTCAACCTACCAAGCATACGACGAAGGTAATGTTACGTTTGGTAGCAAGCTTAAAAGTAAAATCGTTGAAAAAGTTACAATCTCTCATGACTCTCTCTCTATTGATGATGTTGCTCATGTAGATAACTTAGGATTTAACTTACTTAGTATTAGTCAACTATGCCGTAAAAAGTATGACGTCCTTTTCAGTGAAAATGGAAGTAAAATACTTAAAGACGGTATAACCGAAGGAAAAGGTGTTTTGAAAAATAACGTATACGTTATAAAATTAGATAAAACATCTAAAGACAAACTTTGTCTTACCTCTCTAGACGACAACTCAACTCTTTGGCATAGATGCTTAGGTCACGCCAATATGAGACTAATCCAATCTCTATCATCTAAGGAACTAGTTAGGAACCTACCCAAGTTGAAATACGACCAACACTTTTGTGATGCATGCAAAATTGGAAAACAAGTTCATAATAGCCATAAGGCTAAAAACATGATGTCCACATCTAGGTGTTTAGGACTATTGCATATGGATTTGTTTGGTCCATCCGCTATACAAAGTTATGGAGGAAACTTCTACACTTTGGTCATAGTAGATGATTATTCAAGGTATACTTGGACTAAATTTTTGAAAACTAAAAATGAAGCATTTGATAAATTTGAAATTCTAAGTAAGAAAATTCAAAATCAAATAAGAAATAGCATTGTGTCAATTAGAACCGACCATGGTCGTGAATTTGATAATGAAACTCAATTTGGAGCCTTTTATGATGCTAATGGCATAACACATAATTTCTCGGCTCCTCGAACTCCTCAATCAAAAAGGTTATGCCGACAAGTTTTAGAAACAAAATTTGTCGGGACGAGAACTCCCCTTTGATGTGTGCTTCCCCTTGTTCGAGGGCACCAAGGAGACGAGCTATGGAAATCTTGGCTGCAAAAATATTAGGAGTACAAGCATACATAGCAAAATATGGAATATAAAGATAACAATCATGGCAAACAACAATCATGGCAAACAAATATTAAAAACACATAGCAAGACATATATATGCATAGCAAAAATATTTAGAACATGCAAATAATCTATTCATGCATTCAAGATGATCATGTATAACACATGAATCATCATTACATCACACAATATGCTTAAAACATAAGGATTACAACATAAGTAAAAGATACTAATAGTCCTAATATTGCCAAAGAGAGCGATTGGGCTTGCTTGCGACACAAAAGGGTGAGGGATTTTATTTTGGGGCGGAAAGCATATGGATAGGACTTAGTTATTTGATGGTGAGGGAAATGGAGCGGATGGAGTGGATCTAGCGATGTTATATTGGATTAGAGGAGGAATAGGATGAGGACGAGTGAGTAGATATTCGATCCAAGAAATATCTTTACTCAAGTGGAGAATTTGTTTTTGAAGGAAGATGCAACAAGGACAATAGTGGGTGTGGTTTATAACTTGATCCAAGTTGAGAGAGTGGGGTAAGAAATTTGAGTAGGGTGAAGATTGAGGATCAAGGTTGGCCCTTGTTGTGTTGTGCGAGGTGTATAGCAAGGAGATCACAAAGGTCATGGATTTGGTTTATATCTTCACGGAACCTTTCCTTTTCCGTAAGAATGTGGATTTGGTTATTTGGTAGAAGTGGATGAAATTGGGGTGTGTAGTTGGAAGTAAAGTTGGATGTTTGACCAATATGATGAGGGTTTTGAAAGGTTTCAATGAGGTCGGTTTAAGGTTGATATGTGTAGTTTGGAACGAAGGTGGAGGTTGAGGCTATTTTGTGATGAAGGAGGGCTAGAAGGGAGTTGATCCAATTGAGCAAGGTGTAAGGCAAGAAGAGCACAAACTCATGGGCTTCTTTAAGTTCTTCAATGAACTTCAAGTATTTGGAAGAAGGTGATGATGGTGGAGTGTGGTTATTATGATGGATGAATGAACACTAATGATGGAAAAGGGTATTTATAGTGTAAGAATGGTGTGGTTTAGAAAGGTAAATTTTGGAGGGTGGTTTAGAAAGGTGATGATGGTGGAGTATGGTTGTTATCTGGGATGGATGTTTGAACATGTAACATAGGAGCAACATGTTAGTTGGTAGGTAGGTGGTGGTGATACTCTTGGTGGTGGAGACATTTGTGAGCTTGGGTAATTATGAGTGGATGAAGATGGAGATATGGAAGAAAGGGATATTCCAAAAGTGGTGAGTATTTTGGATGGTGCATTGGTAGGTTGAATAAGATGTGAGGTGTTGTGAATGAGATTGGGATTCTTGTTTTGGGGTTGATCATGCTCTTCATATGAATCACATGAGTGAGATGAAGGTGTATTTTCGGGAGTAAAGGTGGATGGTTGGTTATTATGATGAGATTTGTGAAAGGGTTCATTGGAGTGAGCTTGAGGATTAGGAGTATAGTTGGGAACAAATCTGGGCGGAGGTGTTGGTTGTTTAGCCACATCATTTGTTGTGATGGACTTGTTTTGGGGGTTTGGTTTTCTTGTCCAACCGAGCTTTTTGGTCATCCTTGCTAACCTTGATGATTTTGGCTTTGGTTTGATGGGAGATGGCATGATGAGATGATGGAAGGTTATGAGGAATGGAAGTGTTTATAGTGTAGGATTGATGGGATTAAGGAATGGATAAAATTTGTTGGATGGATTGGAATAAGATATGTTTGTGAATTTTGGGAAGTGTAAGATGAAATGGGCTAAAAAATATAAAAGGAGACAACATCTTCGACCATACAGATGGCCGGTCCCCTTAAAGATTAAGGGGGCCGCCTAAGGATTTAAGGGGGCCGCCCATCTGTTGATTTCCAGATTGCTAGAAATGGGTGTTTGGCAGAAATTTGTAGAAAGGGTTGTGTTTTTGGGTTTAGTTTCAAGCAAGTCTAACTCTTTGAGGCAATTAAGCATGTAATAGATATTAAGTAAACAAGTAATTTTATCTAGCATGTAAACATACTCATCAAGCAAGTAATATATATGGACTAGGAAACAATACACTACACCAAGCAAACAAGTAATTTTATCTAGCATGTAAACATACTCATCAAGCAAGTAATATATATGAACTATTTGAGGGATCCTAATGTGTGCCTATGTGCAATAAATGGGAACTTAAGATAGCATGAATTTCTAGACGTGTTACAAACAAAATCTTAATAGACAAACCATGTTCCCCTTGATTTGACTTGGTTCACTTATAAATGTCATATACATAAATATAGATGACAAATATGAGATCACCATGCATGATTTAAAGAAATGTTTTTAGCATTATTCAACAATGCTTGAAAATGGGTTTTTATGTAGATGTGAAAGTTATTTGAATAAAATAGATTGAGTTTTATTTCAAAATGTGTTTATGAAGAATGGGTAAGAAAAGAAAAATTCTCAATCTTTGACTTTGATCGAAAAAGAATTATGGACATAGATTAAGAAGAAAAATGTTTAAAAAAAATATATTTTTCCAAAATGTGAAGTTTCTGTATATTTTTAAAGATACTAGATTTTTGAAAAATGGTTGTTAAAGATCTCATGCTCAAGGGAATTGGTTAAGTCTATTGTCACATGCTACCCTTTTCTACATATCCTATGGTCATAAGGAAGTGATGACTAAATTCTATATGTTTGATGCGAGAGTGTTGAATGGGGTATATCCTAACATCTATAGCTCCTTTGTTGCCGCATACTTATCTAACTTGACGCCATAGTCTATGAGAGCTTGTTTCATCCATAGTTTTCTAACGTGAGAAATCTAATCTTACTTCTATGTTAATGATTAATCCACTTAACTCATTTCACTTCATCACCATGAGTTTTCTAATAGTGGACATAGAAGATTTCCATTTTAAATTTGAAAAAGGCTAAATGAGTTCGACAGTGAATACTTCATTTACTACTTAGGGGGCTAACTAAAGGGTTTCTAGTTTATTAAATCATCAAACGGATATAACTAAAAGTGTAAATGCAATGCAACCTATCAAACTAAGCATATCCTAAGGCAATGATTAATGAGACTATATGTATGAAGTAACTACTCATGAAATTTAAAAAGAGAGCGTACCTTATGTCTAGCTTTTCTTCAAATACTTGAAGGTGATATATTGACTTATAGAAGCCAATCATAGATGAGTTTCTGAATTATTCAATGAGTGACGATTTAGCTACTTGGTCCCCATTGTCTCATTTGTCCAAAATTGTTTAAACAAAACATGGTTTGCATTTGCATGTATGGTAAAAGTGTTTCCCAAGGGTTGAAACTTGGTTGAAGTGAATAATTCCACATTGGGTGATTATTATTATTAGGAAAGTTTTGTCTACCTTGATTTCTTCTAGGTTGAAGGGTTTTAGACCGAGGATGAGGATTATTTAGTCTATTTGGAGGTGGAGTTTTAGATCTTAATTTTGGTTTAGAAAATCCGGTTTTGGCTTTTAATGATGGTTTATAAAAACTTTCTACTTCCTCATCACTCGCAATAGGTATTTTTCTATCTTTTATAAGTATATACTTAGGTTTTGACTCTAATGGTTTTTGTTTACTAGATTGACATTCAAACTTTACATTTATATTTTCACTAATTGAAACATTATTTGAGTTGAATCCTAGACCGGTTTTATCTCCCGAAGTTCCTTGAACACTTACTATTTCCTTAAGTGAGTTACTACTATTTTTAAACTTGTCAAGTTTGGAAATTTCATCTTTAAGTTTTTCGTTTTCATTTTTGACCTCTAGACATGTTTTACATTCTATAAAAACTTCTTTTTCTTTTTCTAAATGTTGTAGTTTAATTTTTAATTCGAGTACTTCATTTTCTAATCGATTATTAATATGTTTTAGTGATTTATTTTTAGCCATGACTTTTTGACCTAATTTGCATAACCTAATATATTCATTATCTAGGTCTTTTTCGTCTAATGATTGATTTTTATCACTAAAGTATTCGGTTTCGAAATGTACCTCACTTGATGTCTTAGCCACAAGACATTTCTCCTCCTTTGTGGTTTCTTTCCCATCTTCGTCACTATCACTCCATGCTCCTCCAACGAACGCCTTTTTATTTTGCTCCCTTGACATCATTGGACAACTTCCGATGAGATGATTTGGATCACCACATTTAAAACACTTCCTCTCGCTCTTGCTACCTTTGTCGTCTTTGTTTCTTTGGAATGCCTTTCTTTCGTCATGTGCTTGTCTAACGAGTCTTCCTCGTCTTTTGAAGAACTTCTTGAAGTCTCTTACGGCCATGGCATATTCTTCGTCATTACTTTCGGAGGTTGAGCTATCCTCGTCACTAGATTCCTTCCTAGCTTTCAATGCAATTGACTTGCTTTGTTCTCTTTCTCCTTTGACCATCTCGGAGTCTTTCTTTATTATTTCTTCGTAGACTTTCAAGTTGCCGATCAACTCATCAAGTTGAAGAGTTGACAAGTTCTTCGATTCTTAAATCGCCGTAACTTTAGCTCGCCATTTTGGATGAAGAGCCCTAAGAAATTTCCTAACAAAATTCTTACTAGAAAAATTCTCATCAAGTGCTTTTAAACTTGTGATGATAGTGTTAAACCTAGCAAAAGCATTATCTATTGATTCCTCTTCCGGAATCGTAAATTGTTCATATTGTTGAACAAAAAGATCTATTTTATTTTCTTTGACTTGACTATTACCTTGGTGAGTGATTAACAAAGAATCCCAAATTTCTTTTGCGGTTTGACACATAAAAATCCGTTCATATTCTTTGCATGGTAATGCATTATAAATTACCATTTTAGCCTCATTATTTTTTGCTAGTTTCTTTTTCAAATCATCATTTTGTTTTTCAAAAGGTACAATTTCATCTATTTTAGTTAAAGGATTATTTTGAATAGGGGGAAAATCACCATAGGTAATAATATGCCAAAGATCAAGATCTTTTGATTTCACATAAGTTTCAAATCTATTTTTCCAATAAAGAAAACCATCACTTTCAAATAGTGGTGGTCTTTGCATAGATTGCCCTTCTAAATATTTTTCGGATTCCATAGATCGTTTCAAGTTTTAAAATACAGTTTATTTTAAAAATCTTGTTTAACCTGACTCTGATACCAATTGTGGAAAACTAGAAGGGGGGGGGGTTGAATAGTTTTACGTCTTTTTAAATTTTATTATGAAAACTTTGTTTATTTTTAAAACTTAGATTCATATTTATGTGAACTCAACTCTTGAACAATATGAACAAATATAAGTAAATATAAGCAAGCAATGTAAGTAAGGTAATAAAATGAAATGGAAGATAGAGATGGAAAGATCTAACCGAGACACAAGAGATTTATAGTGGTTCGGCTACAAGGACACCTTCCTTGCCCTACTCCACTCCCCGAGCACCTAACTCGAGAGTTTTCTTCACTATGTCAACAAGCTCCCTTATGGCGGAGAAAACCTTACACAAATTTAGCTTACACCGGCTTAACGACATAAAGCTAGATGTCGGGTTCTAATCGTAGCTAGAACCAATCTCACAACTCATACACGACTTAAACACACCTTCTTCACGACTTCTTCTTCACGACTTCTTCACGACTTCTTCTTCACGACAACTTCACGACTTATTCACAACTTCTTCACAACTTATATACTACGGTTTTACACCTTCTTCACAACCTAGCACAACCTATGTACACTTCTACTTCTTCACACCTTCACTACTTACACACCTTAACTACACAACTTCACTACCTACACACTAATCTATCCCAAACAATTATTCACACAACTATCTAACAAATATACACAACTTTATACACAAATGAATGATGACACAAACAACTTAGGTAGCTAAGTTGCAATACTTCTTCTCTAGTTGTTGAAGGAGTATTCTTCTTTTGCACTTGAATGGAGGAAGCTTGGATCACTTGGAAACCAATGCTTAAGAAGATATGATCAAAGGATTTTAGAAAGAATTTACAAAGATTAGAGAGGATTTAGAACAAAAAGTTTGAGTGTGCAAAAGGTGAGAAAAAATCCAGGGGAAGGCCTGTATTTATAGAAAAAAACTGGACAGCTGGAAAGCTAGAGGAGCGTGCCGGCCCCCTTAAATAGGGGGCGGTCCCCTTAATTTTAAGGGGGCCGCCTAGTATAATTAAGGGGGCCGCCCATTCCAACCGTTGCCCAGTTTTGTCTTTTTGTGGGGAAGGTTTTTCTGGAACATTTTTGCCATTTTTGGTTGAAAATTTGAATTCATAAATTTATAATGGATTAAACATTTTTATTTATTACCAAAAATGTTTTTCTAAAAGATATAAAATGTTTTTGACATTTTATAAAAAATCTAGTGATTAAGAAAATGTTCCTTTGATCATATAATGCATTAAGCATTTGTTCATTCATACCTTAAGTGATTAAGTTGTAGAAATAAATATTTACAACTAAATACTTATTTATTTGATAAGTTTATGTTTAATGAGTTTACATTTTGTGATTATCAAAACATAGAGATATGAATAAGAATGAATAATGTTTTTAGGCATTATTTATATCAACAAAAACCAAGAAAATTTATATAATGACAAAGAAGATGAACCTTTAAATAGAGAAATAGTCAATTTCAAAGAATCTAAAATTCATCCATTAGATAATGTCATAGGAAAAATTAATGAAAGAACCTTAAGATCAAAAGTTCAAAATCAAAGTAATTTCTTTTGTTTCATTTCAACCATTGAGCCCAAAAATATAAATGAGCCTATTAAAGATGAATCTTGGGTTATAGCAATTCAAGAAGAACTAAACTAATTTGTTAGAAATGATGTTTGTTCATTAGTCCCTCAACCTAAATGTCAAACCATAATTGGAATAAAATGGGTTTTTAGAAATAAAATGGATGAAAATGTTGTTGTATCTAGAAACAAAGCTAGACTAGTAGCTCAAGGCTACAATCAACAAGAAGGTATTAACTACGACGAAACATTCGTTCCGGTTGCTAGGCTCGAGTCAATTAGAATTCTACTAGCATATGCATGTGCACATGACTTTGAACTTTTTCAAATGGATGTCAAAAGTGCATTTCTTAATGGTTTCATAAATGAGGAAGTGTATGTTGCACAACCTCCCGGATTTGCCGATTTTGAAAAACCAAATCATGTCTACACACTTAAAAAAGCTTTATACGGACTTAAGCAAGCACCAAAAGCTTGGTATGATCAAATTAAGACTTTCCTAGTTGAACATAAGTATACCATGGGACTAGTAGACAACACTCTTTTCACTAAAAAAAAGGGATCACATATTATCATAGTTCAGATATATGTGGATGACATTATATTCGGATCAACTTGTCATGAGTTATGCAACAATTTCTCAAAAATCATGCATGACGAGTTTGAAATGAGTATGATAGGAGAACTAAACTTTTTCTTAGGAATCCAAATAAAACAGTTAGAAGATGGGATATTCTTCAACCAATCTAAGTATATCAAAGATATGCTTAAGAAATTTGGTCTTGAAGATTCCAAACCTATGAAAACTCCTATGTCTTCAGAAACTAAACTCACAAAGGATGACGAAAGTGAATCCATAGATAGCACTAAATATAGAGGAATGATTGGTAGTCTACTCTATCTTACGGCAAGTAGACCCGACATTATGTTTAGTGTTTGTCTATGTGCTCGCTTTCAAGAAGATCCTAAAACATCCCATCTTGAAGCCGTTAAACGAATATTTAGATACATTAAAGGTACTACACACTTAGGATTATGGTATCCCAAAGGAACGGGTGTTGAAACCATAGTGTATGCCGACTCAGACCATGCCGGTGACTATGTCGATAGAAAAAGTACAAGTGGTATTTGTACTTTTGTTGGGCATTGTCTTACATCATGGTTTGCTAAGAAACAAACGGCTCTAGCAATATCAACAACCGAAGCCGAGTACGTGTCAGCAGGAAAAGCTTGCCAACAAGCTCTCTGGATGAAACAAGCTCTCGTCGACTATGGAATTCAACTCAACGACGTTTCTATTCTTTGCGACAACAAAGGAGCTATCGATCTTAGTAAGAATCCAGTTCAGCACGCTAGAACCAAACACATAGAAATCCGTCATCATTTTCTTCGCGACAATGTTCAAAAAGAAAACATCTCAATCGAGAAAGTATCCTCAGAGGACAACATTGTTGATATTCTCACAAAACCTCTTAAGAGAGAGCCATTTAACCTTCTTAGACTTGGTTTAGGATTAATGGAACCAAATGTATAGTTAAACCTTTAGCTTAAACCTTAGCTCAACCAAACACGACAAAAATAACCAAAAATCAAAACTGTCCCCGCGGAACCCTTCGACATCAAGGACGAAACCCTGATTTTGGTGCCGCCCTATCTACGGTTTCCTGAGTCAGTTTTTTAAATATAATAAACAAACACTCCTTTTCTCACTACCACAAAACACAAGAAACACAAGCACGACCCATAGCAAACCATTCTCAGAATTTAGGCATTCTACTCCAACCAATTTGTGCTTTAACTCACTCTGATCAAACATGCCTCCCACAACTTTCTACGATCACAATGACACCCTTAAGTATCTCCCAAAACACCATAAGACTAAGGGACTTTCAACCGACCAAGTGAAAATATTTAAAGCCTTAGAAAAGAGATATGTCCACGAGGGTAGAACCATAGACCCTTCCTTTCTAGAAGGAACCGACATTCGCCAACAACTAGCCGCCATTCAATTTGATTGCCTCTTGGACATTGACAAACCCATATGTCCTCGATTCATACTAGAGTTCTATGCTAGTGTTGTTCTTAGCTCAAATGATTATGGTCTCATATCCATTCATTTCAAAGTCAATCAATTCCAATTCAACATTCCCTTAAACCAATTTGCGAAAGTCCTTGGAATTTCGGGTCAAGGTACTTGCCTTTACACCGACAAATGGTCATTGTCAACCCTCGATTCTATCGTTGATCGTATGCCTCCATACGACACTCCCTTAACACCAAAAGAGATTATCTGAGATCATCTCTTCCTCCCTAGGACCACCCACACTAGGACAACCCGACAAGGCCATGAGGTAAATCGTGACCCATTTGGCATGGAGCTAAACGAACTTTGGCCACAATTTAAGAAATGGGAAGAAATTCTTTGGGCAAATGTGTTGTGCACCATAGGGAATAGAGACCACATCAATGCTAGCCTTTGCTACATGCTCTATTGCGTCTCAACTCATCAACCTTTCAATCTTGCATACTATGTGGCCAAAAGGATGGCCGACATACCCGTGTTAGGAACAACCGCTATGCCATACGGGATGCTTCTCACCCATCTTCTTAGAGCATTTGCACCTATCCCTCCTAATGCTAGAGGTTTCTTGCCTGACTACTCCCTTATTACTCACACATTTGTACCCTTGAGTGACAAGAGAGTAGCCACATTGAAAGGAAAACATCCTCATCCACCAACCTCCTCCTCATCATCATCATCCATGAGCGAGGATGACGAACTCCCAAACTCTAGGATTCCACCTCCGTAGTATATGAGCCAACTTCCACCAATTGCACAACAAAGTGAAGAGTTCAAACAAACAAGAGGGATGTTCAAGAACATCGGGCGTTGGATAATGAAGATAAACAAGAAACTTGACAAGCAGTGAGAGGTTAATGAGTGTTTGGTACAATCGGTTTTTAAACAATGATGTGTTGAATTTTTATGATTGTAGGATATTATCTTATCGTTGAACAACTATGAAAACTAACTTGATCATGCAGGGTGATAACATTTAGATGTTATCAATTTTCCATGCTTAAGCCACTGTTTGGCTTAGACTTCTAATATTAGTAAGTTCATTAGCCCCAATTTGATCTATGTGCTTACATGTGTTAATACCTGTGTTTTTGTTTTTAATCAATCACAACTAATTAATTACACATGTTTTAGGAAAATTTTCGGGATTTGAACGGGTTTCAGGCCTTCAAAAATACCCACTGTCTCGAATTTTTGCTTGGCGGATATGGCGGAACCAAAAAGAGGGTTCCGTCTGTCCAATTTTTTGGTGCCGCCAAATTTCAACCAGCGGATTTGGCAGAACCTAAAACAGGGATCCGCCTGTATAGTCGTTTGGTTCTGCCGTCCAACAGCTATTTTTTTAAATTCCTCGTTTAATCCCACACTTTAGATCATTGATTCTTATTATTAGAATTCCTTTACTGATATTTCATCACATTAGGATCATCTTGGCAACATTAGACCAATAGAAACACAATTTCCCACCAAAATTTGAAAATTCAAATTTCCACTCAAGTTACCTTTCTCTAACAAGCAAGGATCCCTCAAAATGGTTCCTTGCAATCCGTGGATCAATCACATCATTAGATTTCCCACTCACCCTTATGCATTTACTACATATCTTCTTCATCTAACTCAACTCCATCTTATTGGATTGACTTTGATGATATGACTAGCTTCTTTTCTTCTTCCAAATCATTAGGAACCAACATCTTTCTATGGATCAACATCACATCCAAACACACTCTTCCATAAATCTTGGAGTCTATAAATTGGAAGATTTTAGATGATCATTTCTCACATCTTCAATACCATTTCTAAGCAATATTTCTGCATTTCTAAGCAACCTTCTCCCTCACAATGACCAAATCAAAAACTCCTCAACATCCAGACCACAACTAAGAACCGCTAGGATAAGTGTTCGACCTTGTTGCTTTGTCAACATCAACTCTTCATCCTCCGAATCATCACCTTTGAACATCTCATCCCCAATAAGGGATGAGAACTTCCTTACCTTGTCAACACCAACACCATCACATATCATCATCACCACTCCACCACCTACCAAAACACCAGTGGCCACCACACCACCTCCCGCACCATCTCAAATAATAAGATCACCATCACCTCCTCAATCACCAAAACTCCAACCCATTGAGTTGTTTGCCACACCACCAACCTCTCCGCACCCATATTTAGAAACCTTGGAAGACCTTCCACCTAGGTCCACCAATCCACCACCAATGCCTTTTGAGGTAGAACCTTCACAAGGAGAACTACTTCTCTTCCATCCCATCTATAGGGACATTCATGGTCCTCTTTACCGTGACCAAGCTCCACCACAACCTCAACCTCAACCTTTCTCACCAACTTCCACCTTTCAAGCCATTGATGAGTCAATGTGGATAAACCAACCACAAACTCAAGGCGAAATTAATGAGGAACTTGACCACCTCTACGCTTTCTCAAACATGGTGGATTCCCACCTAAATGAAGTAATGGATTTACAATCCACTTTGCTTGCATCCATCATGTCTCCCACTTATATTCCACCACCTCCACCAACAAACCATGAACCAACACCACCACCTCCACCATCAAACTACCAACCAACATGCAGGATCGTGTGCTTCTAACTTGATAGAGCTTGGTTAAACTGTTTATGTAAACACAAACAGCTTAGGAGAATCTCTAGGTGTAAGACTTGTGTCTATGCGGAAACTAAACACAAGAATATAAAGAAGAAAGTAACTAACAAGGTTTTGATCCTCTATGGATCGGTTTATGAATTAATAATGATTTTATTGATGATTGTAAAGTCGTTAAAAGTTGTACAAATCTCATAGACGAGTGTTCCTTTTATACTAACAAGAAGTCCTAACCCTAACCCGTCATACAAGAAAATGTGTGAAGAGATATACATCAATCTCTTCTAAAAATAAATCTAACAAACATTCTAAACTTACGGGATAACAATTACTAATACCCGCAGTAATGACTACTATCAGCAGAAACAAAAATAAACTATCGGCATCAATGAACTTCAGCAGGAACCACACACTATCGGCAGGAACCAGCTGACACTACCAGCAGCAATGAGAAATATATTATTTCCCAGAATTCCTAACAATCCTCCCCTAATCTTGAAGTTGACTAGGTTAACTTGCAAGATTCCACTTGATAGAGCTTTAACTTCTCAGGCTTGAGGATTGCATTTGAGCAGCAGCAATAGTAAGTAACCAGCAGCAGCAACCTCTATAGTTCAGCAGCAAAAGGAAAGCATCTTCAAAATATGAAGCTGGTCACCATGTCATTCACTTGAGCTTGACTGCTACTATGACAATATGTACATCAAATCACTTTAAGTTTCATACTATTCTCATCACTTCCAGGTGTGTTAACTCCTGTGAGAGGTGAATCATTGAAAATTAATGGATTTGATGTCTCTTTACCAATAGCCATCACTACTGGAGTAGCCAATGTTTTGGTGTGTTAGACCATGGTACATTGATAACCATCTGATTTTTAGTAAATCAGCAACTATAAACGGATTTGAGTTGTCTTTACCTGTAGCCGTTTGCTCAGGACTAGCCAATGCTTAGGTTGAAGATAACCTTTGGTGAATTGAGTACCAAGTATGGTATTCCACTACCTTTACCACAAGCCATACACTTGTGGGCTAGCCAATTCTTTGGAAACCCCAAAAGGAGTAAAATCCATGGCGAATTGAAAACCATTCAACTCTTAGGAATGAAACATCGGTGAGTTGAGAACCCTATAGCTTTGAGCAAGCTATTACAGCTATCAACAGATTTGACAATCACACCAGAGCTGTACCCTCATGATGAGTCAACTCTTTCTTGTCTGTGAGACATGGTGAGTTGATTACCATTTGTTGTGTAGGTGTAAACACCAACACTGTACCTGCAAGGTGTGGCTCAAAACCAACTTATTATCACACAAAATATACTAAAGAGAAAACAAAGAAAAATAACAAATTATACAACAGAAAGTTCAAACAAGGATACCATATTCATACAGATGATTCTTTGGCTGCAGACAGCTGATTTCGAATGAACCTGACCAATTGTTCAGCTGTGGACAAGTCATTGCCTACTGAATGTTTTGGGATTGTCAACCTCTACTCAAGCATGCTCTCCATAAGCCCCACAGATAAGGGATAGTGTACATCAACAAACATAGTGAACACCTATCCAGAGACAGTTTCCAAAACATGAACCTGAGAAGTGGGATACAACTTCCAACTGTGTACACACCAGGATTGTTGATTAGCCCACACAAAATGAGCCTGACCTCCGGGTAGAGAGTCCATCAGTACTTTCAATTCTCCCCAAAGAAGAAGACCAAGTCCTTCAGCCTGATGAGTTTCATAGTATGTGGACACCATACCATAGAGATGGATCAAGTCTTGCTTATCCACCTTATCCAAAATCTCTCTAAGGAATGTAAAGTACATCACATTCCCATCAAGAGTATACAAAACATTGGTTTCCCCTTGTGGAATTGGACGAATTGTCCAATGAGCAATATTGTTCATACAAATGCAAAAACATTATCTTTTAGACTTCACTTGCATAATGTCTCTTGAATGCTAAAGGGAATACATAACTAATATGTATTTTCGGGTACATTCAACCGTAGCTACATTGAAACAGGAGTGTTTGGGTTATCTCTCGTTTGTAAACAAAACTTGCATAAACTAATTTTTTCTTGCATCAAAAGGAGTCGAGATAACCGCACCTCCACATTGTCCCCATGTAGGCACACACTAGGAATTTTACACTTCCTTTGATCATTTTAACTAAAACTATGTAACTTTTTGTACTTAGGAAAATCATGCCTCCCGCAACCAACTACGATCACAAGAAAACCGTTAACTACTTACCCAAAGTCCACAAAACCAAAGGTCTAACCAATGCCCAAATCAAAATTTTCAAAGCCTTAGAGAATAAGTATGTCCATGAGGGTAGAGCCGTAGATTCATCATTCTATGAAGGAACTCCACTTAGGGAACAATTAGCCGTAATTCGATTTGATTCTCTTTTAGACATTGATGAACCAATCATTCCTAGGTTCATACTTGAGTTCTATGCCAGTGTAGGTCTTAGCTCGAGTGATGAAGGTTACTTAAGTCTTCATTTTACTCTAAATGGAAATCTTGTCAACATCCCTCTTGATCAATTTGGTGAGGTCTTAGGAATTCCAAGTCAAGGAACATGTATTTACTCGGACAAATGGTCCTTAACAATCTTAGACTCCAATCTTGATAGGACGGCACCATATGCCACTCCTCTCCAATCAAAAGAAGTGATTAGGGAACATCTCTTCATTCCTAAGAACAACCCCACAAGAATGTATCGTGGTCGTGAAGTTGCTAGAGATCCATTTGCAATGGAACTTAATGAACTAAGACCCGAATTCAAGAAGATGGAGGATGTATTAAGGGCAAATGTGATGTGCACCATAGGAAACCGTGATCATATCAATGCTTGTTTATGTCACATGATGTACAACATCTCTACTCGTCAACCCTTCAATCTTGCCTATTATGTTGCCAAAAGAATGTGTGACATTCCGGTTCAAAGCAAGATTGCAATGCCTTATGGTATGCTCTTAACCCGACTTTATAGAGCCTTTGCACCCGCTCGTCCAAACCATCTAGGCTTTGTTCCAGATTACAATGAAATTGAACATACCTTCGTTCCTTTGAGTGACTTTAGGGTTAGTGTTGATAAGGGCAAACGTCCTCGTGTTCCAACATCATCCTCATCATCTTCAATGAGTGAAGATGATGGTATGCCAAATTCTAGGATTCCTCCACCCGAATACTTGAGCCATCTTCCTCCAATTCAACATGAATCTGCTGAGTATCGAAACATCAAAGGAATGGTGAAGAATCTGGGTCGTTGGATGATGAAATTACACAAGGGGATGAAGAAGTTGAAGAAGAAGCTGAGTTAATGGAGTGTTTAGTTTTAAACAATGTTGGATATTCTGTTGTTAAACTTCTATGTGTCTAGAATTTATCTGATAATACTTGTTGTGTATGTGTAATAACTAACACTTGCAGGTGGATAACCATCATGGTTATCAATTTTCCGGGTTATAGCCAGTGTTTGGCATAACACCCAAAACGGTAAGTTTCTAAGTACAGATTAAACTATGTGCAATCATGTGTTAATGTAATCATATTTAGTTGTTTTGCTATGCATATTAGATACTAAATAAGGTCTAGGTGAATTTTTGGGTTTTCGTCGAAAAACGACAAATTTGACATATGTTCTGTTTACTTTTTAAGTTTTAGACATACGGATCCGGCGGATCCCAAAACAGGGTTCCGCCAAGGCTTATCGTTGGATCCGCCAACCGCCATCCTGCGGATTTGGCGGATTCCAAAATAGGGTTCCGCATTTGCAACCATTTGGATCCGCAGGTTTCCCAGTAAAATTACAAAACTTTTTCGACTTATCCCGATTCTTAAAATCATAAGTGTTTAGTATCATTTAGGATTCCTTCACTAATCATAATTCATCCTAGAATCATTAGGGAATTCTTAGAAACTTAGGAACAAAATTTCCCACCAAAATTTAAATTTTTGAAATATAGGTGTGAGTTACCAAAAAGATACAAAGAAGGAACCCTTTTTAGGGATCCGTCAAATCCGTGGAAATATCAAATCATCATCCTTTCCACTATCTTCTTGTAATAACTGCAAATCCACAACATATTACTCAACCAAAGCTCAATGGATTGACTTCCTTGATATGACTTGCACAAATTTTTGTTCCAAATCATTAGTAACCAACATTCTCTATTGGATTCACATCAAATCCAAACACACAGACTCACAAACCTTCTGTCTATAAATTAGCACTTTAGGATCATCCCTTCACACAACAACCATTTCCTCTCCTGTACATCTTAGCTATCATACTTCACCATGACTAAGTCACACAACTCTTCCACATCTAGAACTTCAAGAAGAACAGCCCGCATTAGTGTTAAACCCTGTTGTTTTATCAACTTAGCAAACTCCTCATCTGAGGAAAATTCTCCTCTCAATATATCATCACCCATTGCTAGTGAAAATTTCCTTACACTCTCCACCCCAACACCATCAAATGTTGTTATACAAACACCACCACCAACCATTACTCCAATAGCCTCTACTCCACCACCGGCTCCATCACAGCCTGTTAGATCACCATCACCACCAAAATCACCCAAACTCCAACCCTTGGAATTATTTAGGACTCCTCCTACATCACCACATCTTGATGACTTAGAAGAACTTTCACCTAAATTACCCAATCTTCCACCCATGACCTTTGAAGGTCAACAACCAATGCTTTTTCACCCGGTTTACCCGGATATCCATGGCCCTTTATACCATGATGCACAATCATCCCAACCTCAACAACAACCTCTATCACCCACATCTACTCTAAGTTGCCATTGACGAGGCAATGTGGATGAATGTGCCTCAAACCCAAGAAGAGATTAGTGAAGAGCTCAACCGTCTCTACACTCTCTCGGGTATGGTTGATCATCGCCTTCATGAAGCAATGGACATTCAAAACATCCTTATGAACTCCCTCCAAACACCACAACAACCATCAAACAACAACAACAACCAACCACCACCACCACCACCACCACCGCAAAACTTAAAGCCTAGTCTCCCTCCCGGCTTCTCAAGTCATGATTGTGCACATTGTGAAAGAACGGCTCACTTGGCCCAAAGGACCAACATCTTGGTCCATGAGCTTCAAAATGAGATGAGGTTCATCTTGAACCATGTTCTTGAATGTTTGAACGCAATCTCTCATCCTCCTCAATAGGAGGTTTTTAGACTAGTTGTTAGGTCCTTTAAAATTGTTGTTTTAGGACTTTTTACTTTTTATGTCTTTTTATTGTAATCATCACATCATTTCTCTTTGTGACTTTTGTCACAAAATTTTCAATTTATATGAATATGATGTTTTATGCTTATGAGTGATCAACATATTGCATATTATCATTATCATTGTGAACTAACATTCTTCTATAGCATATATTATACCTTGATTATAATTACATTAGGTACAAATAATGATCAGACACTTACTTTGACTTTTTCAAGTCAAAACTTATTAAAAGGCTTGTTTGGGAGAATACTTCACAAGCATTCTACTTCTTCATTGAAGTCATTCATTACTAACACTTCATTTGCAGCATATCATACCCTTCATAGTATACGTTGGTACTCGAGTAGTGAGGAGTATACATCAAGGGGGAGCATCTCATAAGCATTTCATATACTAACCATTTGTTTTGTAGATTCATGCATCACTACCTTGATTACTCCATCTAGGGGGAGTATATAACAAGGGGGAGCTTTAAAGTTCTCAAAATCGCATTCCGCTACGCTACTCTTTTTGTTTCGACAAAAAGGGGGAGAAAGGAACTAAGTTTGCATCAACTGTGATTCATCACAGTACATACATTTTTTACAAAACTTTTCTTTAATAAACAAACTTAATATATATTTTTAAGAACTCATGCTATATTTATTCTCTTGCTCAAAAATATACCTTATGTTTTGTCATCAACAAAAAGGGGGAGATTGTTAATACAAATAACGTCTCAAAAACGTTATTTATATTCTTTGATCTTTCATTAGTTTTGTTAATGACAAATATAAGGAATATCTTTTAGCAAATAATAAATACTAGCTTAGTCTCTTAAGTACACACTTTACACTTCACATATTAACTAAGAATTACAAGTTTAGTAACTTGTTTCCTTAAAAGGAAACTTTAATTCTAAAACCATTCCATGACATCATTGCATACATCACATAGAAGATCTTTGATATATCTTGGTTAGATTTGCAAGATACATAGTTGACATTTGAAGATCTTGGATGATTTGGTAAGATACAACTAAGATATGGTAAGAGACAACTATACCTTAGCTGTCATGTCCCACGGATCCAAATCACATAAAGGACAGATCCCTTTTGAGGGATCCGTGGGATCCGTGAGCTGAAGATCAGCTTGCCTATAAATAGGAAGCTGATCATTTGGCTCTATCATCACTCATATAGCTTTAACACACATATTCATTCAGTACATATCTTACTAACATCATTCATAGTTGCATTTCACTTTGATCTTTCATTTTGTAGAAAGGAGATCAAGCATTCAAGGATCTACAGAACCGTAATCCTTTAGTTGCATTACTGTGTGATATTGTAGTTTGTTTCACACATCATATCTATCATTTGTAATCAGTGAGTGTGGTTAGTGCTTTAGTCCTTAAAGCACAAGGAGTGTAGGGAGTAGTTGTACCCGTGTAAAGAACTCGACATCTAGCTTAGTGTCGGTAAAGTAAGTAGGCGACGTCAGGTTGGTTCTACCTTGTGAAAAGAACCCGGTGTTTAGCTTAGTACCGGAAAAGGAAGTAAGCGACGTGTAAAGGTTTTCTCCGCCTGGAAAAGGAGTTTGTTTCTTAGTGAAAGATAAACTCTCGAGTAGGAAACTCGGGGAGTGGAGTAGGGCAAGGAAGAGAGTCCTTGTAGCCGAACCACTATAAACAACAGTGTCGTGTGGTTTGATCTTTCCTCTCTTTATCTTTTGTTTATATTGTGTGATTATTTATTTGTGATTGTTTCCTTTGAAATTAACATATAGTAACAAAGCAAAGAAATCTTTAAAACGGTAAAAACTATTCAACCCCCCTTCTAGTTTTCCACAAATATGACCCCAAGGTTGAGGAGGATCATCTTCAGAGTCACTTTCTGAATCAATCTGCAGAAGTTCATGATCATCCAGCTCAGAAATGGTCCTAGAAGAAGGCTTCTTAGCATAACTCTTCTTTCTAGTTCTTGAAGAGGATGAGGGAACTGCCTGATTTAAATCAGCTGCAACATCAGCAGGAACAGACTCTGATACATCAGCAGGAATAGAAGATGTCTGTGGTGAACCAGATGAGACATCATGAGTAGATATATCACTAGCATGAATATGAGAGTCAGTAATTTTAGCCCTTTTTGAAGAAGGTTCTTCCAAAACAGGTTTAGCTCTGGCTAAAACAAGTTTCATGATTCTGTCATATAGCTTCTTAAGCTCTTCATAAGATAATCTCTTCACTTGAGCCATTGTCATCCCATGAGTATAGACGGATCCACTTTGATTCTTGACAACACGTCTCATAAGGTCTCTCTGCTGTGCAGGGGTAAGAGGCTTATCCCTTTTTGCTTTAGCTTTCTGTTCTGCAATAGCCCTTCTCTTTTGTTTCATTCGATCCACCATTAGAGCAGGAAAATCCGGATCTGAGACATTAATTCCCAGAATGTTCTTGGCAAGTTGGGAATTAGCAGCTACTTGAGAACCAATTTGTACCCAATCAACTTCAGACCAATGGAGAGAGGCAGCATCCAACTCTCTTTGTCTTTCAGGTGGTAAAGTGGAAGTAAATGGTGCATCAGCCCTTGCAAATTCTGCAGTAAAGTCTGCATGAACCTTCTTTGCCATTTCCAACCCCATCTGTTCATCTTCATGCATTTTTAACATCCTTTCTTGTGCAGCTCTTTCTTCATCAGACACAAGACCACCAAGATCATCCACCAATGATTCATGTCCTTTAGGTTGATCAGCATGAGTGACATCAGAATCATCAAGGATGGATGTATGAATTGCAGATACACTAGTAGAGGCATTGGTAGAGCTACCAGCAGCAATACCATCAGACTTAGGAGCAACATCAGCCTGATGACTACCAGCTGGAATAGCATCTGCAGCAGGAACATCTACTGCAGCAGGACTCTTCTCTGTCATACCAACATCAGCAGCAAGAATTTTAGGAGTATCTTCATTAGTCCCAATAGAAGTACCCTCATCTGATAACTTATACATCTCAAAGGCTGGTATTTTAGATGCCTTCTGAAGCTTGGATAAGTATTGTCTTCTTTGATAAAGCTTCGGAAAGGTGGCCTTAGAGACTTGAACACCCCCTTCTGGTGTGTTGGCACTAGCTAAAGAGATATTGGCCAACATATATAGTCTTTCCAGATTAACTGAGCCCTGAAGTCCAGTCTCTTCTTCTTCAGAATCAGATAAAATTACCCTTCTTTTCTTGTGTGGAATTTGTCCTTCCAAAGTGGCAACTCTTTCAGTTAGTCTGTGAATGGTTCCACCAAGAGTCTCCCTTGTTTCCTTGAGCTACTTTACCAAAGACTCCACCTTCTTACCAAAATCCTTCTTGATGTCATTTAGTGCAGACTCCAAAAGTTCCACTTTCTTTGCATACCTGTCAAGTAAACTAGACACAGATGTGACATTAGTAGGACCCTTAGCTCCACCAACAGGTTGCTCTGTGGTATGAGGAGCTGCAGAGGATCTGAGTGGAGCAGCATGAAAATCTCCACCATCATGAGTGTCAAAGTCAAAAGACTGCCTAGTTGGACTTGGAGTGGATAACCTTGAAGTAGAAGGCATATCCATAGAAGGTGTTGGTTGGTCATCAGTTGAGGTCTGGACAATAGGCTCATCAGGGACAACAGTTTGAGGTGTGGTAGGTCTAGAAGATGGTGGCAATGGGGCATCAGCAGCAACCGATGCATTTGCATCAGCAGCAACTGAAGTCCCTTCACCAGCAGCATTGGATGCACTTGCATCAGCTGCATTGGGTGCAGGTGGGATATTATCATTACCAGCAGGATCTGGATTGCCAGTAGCATTGGCATTAGGTAACATTGCAGGTAACAATGGCAAATGTGGGCCTGCAAAGTTCATCTTTATTGTGGCAAACATTTTAGCAGTCAACCTAGCCACAATCTTATGGGTTGGGTCAATGGTCTGTACACCTAAAAAAATTTGAAGAAACCTAGGTTACATTAGAAATCTGGTTTTCTCAGCAGTGACATTGTCAACCATCCCATCAAAAATGTATTTTGCCCAATTGTATACCCTTCCCTGTGACAAACAAATAAGGCCAGATGCAATAGGACTAGAACATTGGTCCCAACCACCTGTCTTAATACTAATGCACTGAAGCAAAGTGTGAACAAGAAATCTCCATTGAGGAGAGAGCTTACTTTTATAAAAAGTAAAATTACCAGTGACAGGGTATCCAATGGCTGCCATACCATCCAGGATTTCTTGCTTGGTAAGATCATACACTCCATTTTCATCAGGAAGTTGAAGTTGTGTACGGACCAATCCCTCAGTGACAATGTGTTCATGACCATCAATGGTTGCTACAATTTCCTGCTCTCTTCCCACAATATTTCGTACTTTAGCAGATGCCCAAAACTTCTTAATGAGAGAGTCGTACACTGTAGCTGGACAATGAGTAAGGGCATATTGAATAGAGGACCCACGCAGAAAAGCCAGCACTTCGTCATAACCTTCACTTCTATCAGAGGACTCTAAATGAGCAACCTTGTTGTGATCATCTTTGTATCGAAGTGTTGCCATTGTATTTGATGAGTGAACTAGGGTTTGAAAAGAGAAAAGATGAGCTAGGGTTTGAGAGGATATAGAAGATTTGAGGTGTGAGAAGTACAATTTTAGGTCAGTTATGATGTTGTTAGATGGTTGCCAAATTTAGTGATTTAAATTGTAAGAATTTCGCGCATGTATCTTTGACCGATTTGACTTAACTAACTTCCCCAAATTTAATGAAATCAATAGGAACCATTAGTCAATCAGCAGGAACACTCGGTCAATCAGCAGCAATGGAGTGGTTTGACCAAAGTCAACATTGCAAATCCAGTTATTAAAAATAAATCGCCCAAATTAACTCTCATTACCAACCAAACATTCAATTCCCTCTAATCATCTTCTCACTATAAATAGGCCTTTTCCCAAAATCAAGTTACTTCATATCCAAACCCTAATCATATTCGTCATATCAAACAAAACCATGAGTTCTTCAAAAACACCCATTATAGAAATATCATCCGACTCCTCCTCCTCCTCCACCGAATCATCATCAGGGTGGGGAAAATACTTTCCCCCAACCGCATCATCCTCACAATTCAATGAAAAGTGCAAGGTTAAAGACGAAGAAGTTTCATCAGACCCTCTTCCATCTACTCCATCCTCATTTGAATACTCAAGTTCTGATGAAGAGCCCTCTGCTTGGCCAAAGTCCCTGACGTACTATAAAGGCGAGTGGGAAACATATCCTCCCAATTGTCCAATTTCTGCAGAGCTAACATGTGAAATGGAGAGAGTTGTTGCTTCCTTCTACCAAATGCCAGTGCCTACAAGGAATCAGGCAACCCCAAGGTCAAGCCACCACCTAGGCCACGTCAGCCACCACCTAGGCCACGCCAGCCACCACCTAGGCCACACCCAAGATCAAGTCAGTCACACTCTACCCCAAGTCATCCAACTTCAAAGAAAGGTCAACCACCTCCTGGGAATCAGGCAACCCCAAGGAATCAGGCAACCCCAAGGAATCAGGCAACCCCAAGGCCAAGCCATCCAACTCCTGAGCCAAGCCAGCCAAGACAATCAGTTCCAGTCCGAAAGAGAGAACAACCAATACCAGTCATCATTGGTCTTGCAGCTCCAAGGTTACAAGGTGAAGTCAGAGGGAGAGGAGTGAGGAAGGAGATGCCAGATTACATGGGCAAGGGCAAAGGGAAAATGGAGTAGGCTGCAGGTTGGAGTGTGGGGTAGGGTCTAGGAGTTTGGTCCTTCTGAGTAATGTCTTTAGTCAGGTTCTTTTGGTTGTATTCAAATGTTTTATGTTGATGTTTAATGTTGTCCTATGATGATGAATGGTGAATCATTGTAACCCCCATTTTCAATGATCAATAAAGTCTTTTCTTTTGATGAATCTCATGAGATTGAAGACTAATAATTATTGCATGACAATTAACCTGCATAAAGATAGAAAACACAGAATATACAAGAAAACAAACTTACCTGCAAAACAAAGTTAGTACATAAAGCATAAAAGCATAAGAAATATTACAAAGATACAAGCATTAGCCTCCCCTCAGGCTAATGCCTCCCCTCAAAACTAGCAAGGAAGAATACAACAACATGATTAGACAATCAAGACCATTACCAAGGAAACCATGGATAGTAATACAATCGCTCTTCAGGAATTGGCTCATAATAATCAGACCTATAATCATTTTGAAAATAAGGGATTTGAGGGTCTGTAAAATGGTTGAGCAACATTCCTCTTCCAACGAGCAGAATTGGTTTGACCAGCTGGAACTGGCTTACCAGCAGGAATGGTTGCAGGATTGCTATGCCTACCAGCAGCAACAGGTTTAGTATTACCAGCAGGAAATGCTGCTGCCTTAGGCACATAAGAGGGTATCTTATCCACATTATTCTACAGAGGTCTAGTCACTTGAGTCCTAGCATACCCACCCATTCTCTTCTCATGATGATCACAATCTTTGATGAGATGAAATTTACTACCACATACAAAACATGATTCCTCTTAACAGACTTGTTTTTAGCATACTTTCTCTTATTACAAACAATGTTGTCACTACAGGAACTAGAGACACATCTATTTTTAATAGAATTACTTGAGCTGTTGTCTGAGAAAACTGTCTCAGAAGTAGATCTATTATCATCTACTTTTGATGAGGAATGGTGGGTCTTGGGTGTAGGTGACTCTTCACTTGAATCACATGAAGCAAAGTCTTTGGACTCTGCTTCTAAGGATTTGACACTTGTGGAACAAGAGACAAATTCATCAGGTTCAGGTAAGTCTTTGGACTTTTTGCCATAAACCATATGTGATTCATCTAAGTCAATGTCAGAGAGAGAGTGGACAGGGGTAGGCATAAAAACTCCTCTAATAGGTGGAGGAACTGCATTCATTCCTCCTTCTTTTACAAACTTTACAGGTATTTGGTAATTAACAGGTTCAGGGTCAAAAACACTATACTCATTAGGGTCATAGAATTGATCTTTCCCTATGTAGTCACCAAACCCTAAACCAAGTTTAGTTTTCACAGACATAGAACTATCAACTAACTTGTTTAGGTTTTTAGATGAATCTTTCCATTTATCAAACCTAGCCAAGGTATTGTCTAGCTTACTCTGCAAATCCTGTTTCTCTAATTTGATCTTAGTATTTTGAGATTCAGAATACTTAAGCTCATTAGTGGTGTTTTTTAAATCTCTCTGAAATAATTTAATCTTTTCCTCATAAGCTAACTGATTCTTTTGGTACCAAGCCTTTTGTTTTTCTAAAGTTTTAACAGCATTTTCTTAAGCTTGTACCTTAATAAAGTATTCATTATACTTAGATTCCATGTCATCATTTTCTTTCTTAAGTGCAGCATATAAATCATGACAACTAAAATGACACTTTTGTACCTGAGATGGAAATCCCATTAATGCATATTCTTCCAAGTTTTCCTTTGCCTCATAGGATTCATCATTTTCAGTCAGCTTAGCCATAGACTCATTATGAAACAAGGCTCTAATCTTCCTTGCCCACAATTCAAATTTATCTCCTGATAACGACATTGTGAAAAGGTTCAAGAGAGAAGGTTTAGAAATGTTTTCTTCTTTATCAGAGATCCTAACCTGTCTCTGATACCACTTGCAGGATCGTGTGCTTCTAACTTGATTGAGCTTGGTTAAACCGTTTATGTAAACACAAACAGCTTAGGAGAATCTCTAGGTGTAAGACTTGTGTCTATGCGGAAACTAAACACAAGAATATAAAGAAGAAAGTAACTAACAAGGTTTTGATCCTCTATGGATCGGTTTATGAACTAATAATGATTTTATTGATGATTGTAAAGTTGTTAAAAGTTCTACAAATCTCATAGACGAGTGTTCCTTTTATACTAACAAGAAGTCCTAACCCTAACCCGTCATACAAGAAAACGTGTGAAGAGATATACATCAATCTCTTTTAAAAATAAATATAACAAACATTCTAAACTTACGGGATAACAATTACTAATACCCGCAGTAATGACTACTATCAGCAGAAACAAAAATAAACTATCGGCAGCAATGAACTTCAGCAGGAACCACACACTATCGGCAGGAACCAGCTGACACTACCAGCAACAATGAGAAATATATTATTTCCCAGAATTCCTAACACAACACCACCACCACCAACAAATGAACAAAACCTTTCAACCAACTTCCCTCGCCATGGTTTCTCCATGTGTGAGCGAGCCGCCCATCTCAATCAAAGAACCAACATTTTGGTTCATGAGTTGCAAAATGAGATGAGGTTCATTTTGAACCACATTCTTGAGCGCCTCAACGCTCTCTCGCACCCTCCTCAATAGATGCTCACTAGGAGCTTTTTTTAGGATTTTTTTTTCTTTTATAGGACTTTATTCTAGGATTATTTTTAATTTTCTATTTTTCCTTTGTAAGCATCTTAATTTGTGACCTTTGTCACAAATAATTTTCAATGAAAGGTGTTTGTTGTTGTTCATCTGTTGATTGTGATCACTATTTGTGCATTATATGGTTGGTTTGCACAAGTACACTTGGTTGACTTAGTTTGTACTATTGTGCTTGGTTTGACCCATTAGACTTGGGTTGACCTATTATACTTGGTTGAATGGGTTGAACTATTATTCTTAGTTGAACCTTTGTAGATTTCATTGCTCATGCATCATATTACTTGGTTAAGTTTATCTACAATTAACCTTTGTTTTGTAGCATTTCTCATCCTTGCATCATATACGTTGGTACTCTAGCAACGGGGAGTATTGATCAAGGGGGAGCTAATCATGCACTAACCTTTGTTTTTGTAGATTTCTCATTTCATGCATCATAAACTTGGCACTCCAACTAGGGGGAGTATTGTCCAAGGGAGAGCTATAAAGCACTCAAAATCCATGAATCATCATACTTGGTACTCCAAATTAGGGGGAGTAATAACCAAGGGCCATTCACTACATTCCGCTATGCATTTCCTCTTTTTGTTTCGACAAAAAGGGGGAGATTATATTAAACTCATACATTACATGTTTTATGCCTAAATTGATTTCAAAACTTGCATAAAACTAGTTTAATCTATATTTTTAAAAGAATTAAACTTTATTTATTTCATTGCTTAAAAATAAACTTTATGTTTTGTCATTAACAAAAAGGGGGAGATTGTTAATACAAATATCGTCTAAAAAACGTTATTTATATTTTACGATCTTTGCTATATTTTGTTAATAACAATTATAAACTTTATCTTTAGCAAAGCATAAATATAAGTTAAAGTCTTTTACATATATAGTTACAAGCTTTTAAAACTCATAACATGCTACATACATGATCACTAGTTCATACATGATACATACATGTTACATACATTTACATTTACATATTATATTTTATTTCTTAATATGGAATATGTACAATGATATCATTGCATACATCATATGGATATCTTGAAGATCTTAAGAATATCATGGTTAGATCTTCACACAAAGAATTGGATATGGTAATATCTTGGATAGATTTGGGAAAGATCTTGGAGATTTGCTGTCAGGGACTGGCGGAACCAAAGGGATACATGGACGGATCCCTCAATTTGGATCCGTCCCATCCGTGGGTTGTTGATGTGTGTCGAGAGTGCAAGTTTTAAATTTATAAACACGATCTACCAATGATTCAAACGAAACACATACGAGCAAGTATACTCGTCCGTGTGTAGCAAGAGGTGATATGGTAAGCCGAGGTCGTTCACAAGGATTTGTTTAGTTTATATGTAAAGTGAGTTTGATTATAAAAAAGACTTAGTAATGATTCTAAAGCAAGCAAATAATGATGATGATGTAAATTCAATATATTAAAAACTACACTTGCCTAGACTAGTTTGCACAATTCCCTTGATATGATTCTGACAATGGTTCAAATCGATTATGATCAATAAATTAGATGGTGCTCTAATTTGATTAGTTGGTATACTAATCCTCTTGTTTTCAGCACTTTCAATCCTCATCAAGATTTTAAGATGACAAAAACAATATTAAGTTTTGATCAAACAAGACTAACACAATTCAATCACTTGATTCGCTATCGTTTCACAAGTAATTGACAACTACACTTTTAGTTTTCTAAGTTTAACCAAGTTACGTATGAAATGGTCAATACATAAGGTAACACCTTCATAGACAAAGGTTTACAATTGATTAAATAACAATGTCTCTTTCGACCTATTACACCATTAATAATTAACCAAACTTGATAACTCTTTTGTTTATGAAAACTTTGAAAGCACAATTCGATCTTAGTATTAGCTTTTCATTGAATTAGAACCATAGAGTCATAATCAATCAACATTCATGTAACAAACATCATCTAGGCAAGTGCACAAGGTACTTAGCCGCTCATGGCAAACAAAGTAATAATCACAGAAATTATATCACTTGAAAACATGATTAAAGAGTCTTACAAAAGTTGTAATGATGATTACAAGACTTAGGAACAATTATGAGGTGATCAACAATGATTCCTTTGATGATTACAATGATGGATAATGAATGTAATCAACTTCTTCCTGCGTTTTTTTCTTTGTAGCCTTCTTGAGAGAGTATGAGAAATTTGGTATATGAGTATGTGACTTTTCTCTCTAGCCAATGCTTCTAATTAATAGAAAACTACTCCTTGGCCAACAAGCAAGTTTCTTGGGCACCAAGTGTCATAAAATTCTGGACTTGAAGTAAATGAAGCATAATGACAACCCACATGAAGAGTTAGATCATTAAAAGTAGTCATTAAGTGTGCCAGGAGTTGCAGCAACCCAAGGTTGAAGTCTCAACCTGAGGTTCAGATTCCAGCCCAAGGTTTAGAGTAAGGTTGGCATGGCAGTTTTGAACCTTGGGTTGAACTTAAGCCTTAGTTGTATTTCTTGAACCTTTGGTTGAGGAAGCAAGCCATAATTCATAGCAAACTTTGCATGTAACTTCTCATTTAAATCATCAACACTTGATCTTCTCTTGAGCTCGGAAATCTTTGTAACTTGATTCTTTATCTTTGATGATCTTCCCGAGGTCTTTATTATGGGTAGAATCTTTCGTTGTGCATAAGCTCTTGATGTAGCGACTTTTCCCCATCTTTCTAGCTATTCCCTTGGACTTGGTTGTACCTGAACCTTAATATATCTTTTGTACCTTTTTCGCATAATATGTTCACAAACACAACCAAATACAATGCACAAACATAGAAATAACGCGACAAAAACATGTACGAAATGAGCGTTATCAGTTGTTTGTCCAGTTTGCTTATAAATAGCAAGCCACTCATTCATGTTTACTCATCACTTTTAGCATAAACAACATTCATTCATTCTTTCATTCATTACTAACCCATTCATATTACATATTTCATTCTTAGTGATCTTTCTTTTGTAGCAAAGAGATCAAAGCATCACAAGCTTCAACTAAACGTTGCAAGACTTGTTAGAATAGTCATAGTGTGAATTTGTTGTTTTTCACACATCATAGTTGTACCAAACTATCATATACCTCTGTTTTGATCGGTTAGTATTTTAGTCCTTAAAATACATAGAGTGTCGGGAGTGGTTGTGCCCTTGTAAAAGAACTTGGTATCTAGCTTTGTACCGAAAAAGTGTAAGCGACGTTTGTAAAGGTTTTCTCTGCTGAGAAGGGAGCTTGTTTCTTAGTGAAGAAAAACTCTCGAGTTAGAGGCTCGAGGAGTGGAGTAGGGCAAGGAAGAGAGTCCTTGTAGACCGAACCACTATAAACATCCGTGTTGTGGTTTGATTGTTTCTTTCTCTACTTACTTGTTATATATTGTTTATTGTGTGCATAACTTGAAATCACGTTAAGTATTCAAAGCAAAAGAATTTTAAAACGGTAAAACTATTCAACCCCCCTTCTAGTTTTCCACACTATCTTTATCCTATAAACACCAATTTAACAGAATTAGAAGTCAAAAAAGTTGATTTCGAAAAGGTTAAAAATTAGGGAAAAGTAACTACATACATATATTGGACAAGTCTTGAATCTTCGCTTCGGGTTCAATGGAGTCCACGAAACTTTCTCATCGATTTCAACTCATAATCACAGTTAGTACTTTTGTGGATGTTCTAAATGCTTTTACGGTTCGAACGGGATGAGGAAGAGGATGAATCCATGGTTATGAAAGTGGATTAAAAAAAAACCCAGTGTGGTTTAATGTGTGTTTAGGGGTTTGGTTTGACCTAGGGATGAAGAAGAAGTGAAATATATAAAGAGTTTTTTTTTTTAAAAAAAATGACGTGGACAATAATAAATGACATATTTTGTAACTTGCTCCAAGGTGGCATATGGTTTCCCGGTAAAATAATACACGAAACTAACGAAATTTAAAAGTTTAATTTAATTTAATTTAATTTTTTATTTTTTTAAACGTGTTAATATACAAAGATGTTTCTAAAGTTTACCCAAAATGTTCACCTAAGTTACTAAAGTTTTAAACGTTACAAAGAGGTTACTCAATTTTACGGGTTTGTTATATGGGTTACTCAAGGATTAAAAATGTTACACCATTGTCACTGTTGCCACGTCACTTTATTTACCGTTTGGGTTTTTGTGTGTGTGTGTGTGTGTGTGTGTGTGTGTGTGTGTGTGTGTGTGTGTGTGTGTATGTGAATATTTAAAGCTCAAGTACCACACTCATATTTACCCCACTTTATATCATCTTCCCCAAATTAATTAGGGTTTCAAAAACCCATTCCACCCAAATTCGATTCTTCAAAAGCCACTAACAAAATGTCGATTCTTTGTGGTTGTGGTGAACTAGCAAGGTGTCGTACATCTTGGACACAAAACAACCTTGGAAGAAGGTTTCTTGGCTGCCCTAATGTTAGGAACATGTTTTAAATATTTACAAGTCTTGTTCATTTATAATGTTGTACGTTTATTAGGACTATATTGTTTGTAATTTTGGACCGGTCCATTAGTAGTCCATGGACCGGTCACATGAGTTAAAATATTAGTCACATGCAAAGGGAATATTCTTAGAATGATTCCCCCTCCCATTGCCTATAAATACAAGGCAAGGGATACATTTTCATTGTTGGTTTTTCTATTGTAAGTGCGGAAGCTCTGCTTGTGTATGAACCGAATTAAGTGGAAAAGCCTTCCATCATTCTCTTCTCATCTTATTCTCTTATTTACTTTATTGTATTAGCTTATTACTTTTTATACGTAGCTTAATATCTAGATAAGTAGTAGTTCGTGTGTCATTAAGTCATTAACGAGTGTATTGTTGAGATTATTATCGTGACCTACAAGTGGTATCATACGCCAAAGGTAGTTAAGGTTCGTGTTTTAAGAATAGATCTAATCAGTATTTCATTTGGTTTTAATAGTTTACGTCAGTTTTTGTAGTTCATTTGCGTCAAAAGTGTGAAAAAAGTGAGTTTTGCAAATCGTTGTTTAAATCCTTTTTCATCAAATCTTCGTATTTTAAAGATAACGTTGTAAAATCTGGTGCAAATTCGATGTGTTAATCGTTAATATTCATAAGTTTTACGTTTTTCATCATTCAACAACGTTCTGGGTTGAAATTCGAAGGAGAAGGGTTTCTCGCAATTGGTCTGCAACAATTCAAGGGTTTCTCGCATTTGGTAACAAGGGTTTCTCGGAATTGCTAGTTTAAGGGTTTCTCGCAATTGGACTGGTTTAAGGGTTTCTCGCAATTCATCAGATTCTTCGGATTTGGTACTCGGTGTTTCCTTCTTTGTAAAAGTTGTGAAACTACCTCGACTTGGAATTATTCTCATCTTTTGTATAAAAGTTTGAGAACGTGATCGAAATTGTAATTTTGAAAATCTTTCGAAATTGCTTGATCTTTCGTAGTATAATTGGGTCTCTTATGTATCTCACCTATAACACCCCTATGTCCTCCTCATCCCCGAAGCTAGATGCTGACAACTACATTATCTCTCCACTTCATGATCTTATGAATAAGTCTCCTCCACAACAAACACGTGATCAGACTCCTCCCATTCCTTCTCCTAAACCTATCACACCTCCTAACTCACCTCCAAAGCATCCAACTCCTCCAGTATCACCGAACAACTCTTCAAAACCACCATCTTCATCTCACAAGGATCCTACTCCTCCAAATTATTCATCATCTATACCATCACTCACTCTATCACCATCAAGGTCACCATCACACAAAGGCAAAGCAACATTGGCAGAAAGAATCAGAAAAGTCATGAAAGGAAAACATGTAAGAAAAATCGCCAAAGTCACAAGAGTTGAAGTTCTCTCACCTTTATCCAGACAAATTAAGAAAGCAACCAAGCTTGCTCAAACAAGAAAAGAGAGCAAGTTGCAAGATCAAATGTCAGAAATGAAGAACCTTATCAAGGATCTGTCAGAACAAGTCAATGAGATGCAGGAAACAAAGCAGAATATGGATGAGTTTCTTAATTTTGATTTTAAAGATCATATCAAAAGTAATACAAGACATTATGTCAAACGCTTCACTGCTGATCTTCAGAAAAATATTAACGAGAATGTTAATACTCAACTTGATGTCAAGGTCAAAGAAGCAATCATCTCAAATTCTGGCTTCAAGCAACTTAAAGACTTCACAACTGAAGAACTCAGACTTGAACTTCTTAACAGACTCCATGCTATGACATCTCCTTCTCCTGAAGATATCAGTCTTATTAAGTCAATTGAAGCACACATTGAGAAGGTTTCTTGCAAAGTTGCTGCTGATAAGGGTAAAAGAATTCGTGATGACGACAATGAGGATCAAGATCCAAATCCCACACAGAAGAAACAAAAGAATGGGAGTGGGTCAGGTATTCACATTCAGGAGCCAACAGAAAAGAAAACATCTTCACCATCTCCAAATCGTCAAGAATCTGGTCCAAAAGAAACTGAGCATCACTTTGAACATTTCATTAGTGAAGATGTTGAGTTTCAACCTCAAGATGATCCACCTCAATCACCTCCAAAACCAGCAAAAGCTAAACCTTCCAGCAGTAAGAAATCTTCTGGAGAACCAGCTGTGATTACATGGTTAGATACTGATGAAGACTTACAAGGAAACGACTGGTTCGACAATCTTACAAAAGCTCAAATCAATGACGACGAAGCTTCAAAGATAGAAGATAGCACGTTTGAATACACTCAGAAAATCAAACATGCGTTCAACATTAAGAAAATGACAAAAAGAGAGCTTCGTAGAGTCAAAAATGATGCCTTCACTCTTTTAAAGGATCAATCTGCAAGTGCTGCTGAGTTGGAATATCATTTGGAGAACATTGCTAGGGCATTATCCAAAGACTTCGATTCGACAAATCCAGATGTATTCAGGGAAGGTGGTCTTGACAGTAAGAAACGTCCATACATCACTGACTGGACAAAACCACTTCCTGTGATACGACCATACCATGGAATGTCAGAAATTCCATTTGCATTCTTCTTCAATCAAGATCTGGAACTTCTTGCACATGGGGCTTCCAGTAAAGTAAAATATGCTACCTCAATCACATTCACTCCTGCTGCGAACTACACCAATCCTACCATTGAGGAAGAAGCTAGACACCGTAAACTCTTCATCAACAAACGGGCTAAATATGATCGAGACGCTGAACTTGGAATTCACCACTGGTTTGACAAACGCAAGTCGTGGTACAAGTACAAGCTTGGTCTCATGGCATCTCGTGAAAAGGTGTTCAGTGATCTTCGTATCAAGGCGGTGCTTGATGCTAAGGGTTCACAAAAGCTTGGATACACATTCATTTCTGAGATCTCTGTTCGCAGACAAGATGATCTTATTTACACGTTCAATGAAGCAGATTTTCCGGAACTCAATCTCAACGACATTGAAGATCTATATTTGATGAAAGTACAAGGGAAGCTGAATCATCTCAATCCTACTCTTCTGTATACATTTAGCACGGCTATCTGTCATTTCATCAGAAGAACAGTTATCAAAGAACGTGTAGAGGATCTTCAGCTTGGAATTGAAAGCTATCAGATGAAGCTGAATCTTGAGGAACCAATGTTTACTCTTACTGACAACAAGGAGCCTCAGTACTTGCTCAAGACCGACCCTGTCTTCGGATTCGTCTACAGAAGTGCAACAAACACTAATCGTTTCATGCCACATAAAGAGATTCACAAGTTCTGTGATGACACTCTAAAGAATGTTCGAGATGGGTTAGTCACACGGGTTCAGGATCAAATATTGAAGAAGCACAAGAAATGGAATCATCAGCAGCTCAGGCAAGTCAAGAATTTTATCTGGTCAATCGAAGAAAGGCTCTATCGAAGGGATCAGATGAGGAGATTGGAAACATATGTTGGTGGTCGTCCTCCATTTGCCATCAGATTATTCCAGAGAACAGATCCAAAATTCACCACTTTTGGCAGAGGCGGTTAATTTGTAAGAATTTGATTTCAATATTCAATATTCATTCAATATTCTTACTTATTTATGACTGTTAATATGACAACGGCTTGTGCACACATCACAGTGTACAACCCGGACCCTAAAGAAAGGACCCTGAGGTACGCATCAGTACCTCAATCCTGAAAAAGGAGCGAAAGCTTCTTACTTATGAGCAGAATTCAAACCTGAATGTTTTCCAACGTTTTTTTTTCAAACATTCTGCTCATAAGGACAAATATTCCCTTGTTAAGGGGGAGTATTTGAAAATATAATCTTTGTTCAAAGAATTATAAATGTTCTTGAAATTCTTCCCTAAAACTCAAAAACAGCATATTTTAATCATAAACGTTTTCCAAAAACATCATGAGTATGCTATTTTTGAGGGGGAGAAGAAAAGGATGATTAAAATATGATGTCTCAATTGCTGGAATCTCGTGTGCTCAAACTCAGAATTGACCCTTGAATTGACGAATAGGAAAGTCAGTAGTCGAAAGGACATATCCTGGACGGGTAATAATTTCAAGCCAGTTTAACTGGTGATGTAAGCGTGTCTCGCAAAGGATGTGTCTGAGTAGAATGTACCAAATTTCGAGCGATAATCTTTGAATCTGATCTGGACGGGTAATAATTTCAAGCCAGTCTAACTGGTGATGTAAGCGTGTCTCGCAAAGATCAGGTTCATTGAAAGTCAATCAATTCAAAAGTGCCAACTCTTTCCGGCATGTGCAAATTTCAAAATTTAATACTTATGCGCACATGTTAAGGGGGAGTATTTCTGAAAATCATCAAACTCTCAAAGTGTCAACAAAATGTCTTTACAATGATCGACACTTTGAGAGATTTTCAATGGTTTGGTTTATGGCATCATTAGGATAGTCATGGAGTTATAAGGTGACTAAGGTTAGGGAAAAACCGTCCTATGATCCGCCAGAGCCGGAGGGATCTACCCAAGGACAATACCAATAGTTTAGAACTAGAAAGTCCTAGGTATGATATAAAAAGGAGAAAATGAATGAACAGGGAAAAGAAGGGGTTGAAGAATTAAAAAGAAAAGTAAAGAAAAGGGTGAAAAGAAATAGCCCTCCACTTGTTCAACCTTAGGGCAGACACCGGGTACAATTCATAATCTACTGGTTGATGAGCATCACCGGTATTGAAGACTAAAGACGTCATGGACCCAGTGACGCACTGATAAACCTTCTAAGCCACTCAAATGTCTCTCAAAAGACATTTGTTTCATTCACACGGAGAACCCTTCATAATCTATCGACCTCTCATTACGAGAGTGTTGATATTGAAAAGGAGGCAATCTGCTCCATGCCTCCGATGACCAAACAAATGTGCACTAATTGAGTCTAGAGCCATGAGATTCATAAAAAGATCTCTTAGGTACACTTAGTATTACTCTGCTGTTCTACATCATGGGCAGCAGACGTAAAATTAAGAAAGTGTCCTTCGCAGATCTTAGCAATCTGCCAAGAACATTCATGAGAAAAGTCACAATTGTGATTATCAATGATTGAATGGAAATCCTGCCAGAGCAACATCAAACAACTCTGTCAGCAGGTCACTTCGGTAACTCCTTGTGGGTTACGCTTAGTGTTTGCTCCAAACGGTCTACAGTCGTGGGGTGATCTCCAGCGACTCACTGAATCGTGGGTGCACTTCGGTGTGTCCGTGTAATCCCTCTCGGGGGAATCCGGTTCAGAACGGTCTGGGTTAGGATTTGAGAAAGTCTTCACACTATGCTGTTGATGATCTCAAGTCTGAGCCTGTAAGTACCGGTTGGTTCGTGCTGTTGCTGCTATTGCTGCTGCTGCTGCTGAGGAGCTGGAGTTCGACCATCAAGACTCCATCATGTTCATATATTGAAGAAATGTTCTCTCAAAGACTCAGTAACATCAAAAGTTCAATATATATAGCAAAGTCAAAAGTTCAAGCACCTCAACCTTTCACAAGTTTAAGATTGAAAAGTGAGAACAAGTTGCAGAAAACAAGTCTAAGACATATGAGCATGATGGAGAAGACGAGAAGACATTGGAGATTGACAGATAGAGACGATAACATATCATCATTGTTCAAGAACAAAGAAACAAAGATTATAAAGACGTCGGAAGCCTAAGAAGCAAAGAAGACGTCGAGCAACATTGATGATCAAGACTTAGGGGGAGATTGTTAGGAACATGTTTTAAATATTTACAAGTCTTGTTCATTTATAATGTTGTACGTTTATTAGGACTATATTGTTTGTAATTTTGGACCGGTCCATTAGTAGTCCATGGACCGGTCACATGAGTTAAAATATTAGTCACATGCAAAGGGAATATTCTTAGAATGATTCCCCCTCCCATTGCCTATAAATACAAGGCAAGGGATACATTTTCATTGTTGGTTTTTCTATTGTAAGTGCGGAAGCTCTGCTTGTGTATGAACCGAATTAAGTGGAAAAGCCTTCCATCATTCTCTTCTCATCTTATTCTCTTATTTACTTTATTGTATTAGCTTATTACTTTTTATACGTAGCTTAATATCTAGATAAGTAGTAGTTCGTGTGTCATTAAGTCATTAACGAGTGTATTGTTGAGATTATTATCGTGACCTACACCTAACTTCATGGATCACACAAGAAATTGTAACTACTTTAGATGGGTTGATGGCCCATTACCAAATCGTTGGTATCAAGCAACCATGTTTTAGCAACATGCTAATTTGGTCAATGCAGAAGCTCAAATTGTTCAACTTAACAATCAAAACTCTAGAACTGACTTCTACAATAGGGTTTTGATTGTGTTCATTGTTGTGATGTTTTTTCTTAGGTAGCTTTAGGTAATGATGTAGGGTTAGATTGTTAGGTTGTAATTTAGTCATCTTTTGGTAAGGTCTGTGATTGTTAGTAATGTAGTATTGCTAGGGGTTCTTATTAAGTTATCTTTTGTATCAGTTGTAATGTAAGTGTTTTAATGATGTAATGAAATGAATTAGCTTACATATGATGGGCAAAATATACATACTGCATTTATAAAGTATTACCAAATGCAGATGTGCGAAATAAAAATGACAATATGATAAAGACTCAAAGATGACAATATACATACTGCAAATAGACATACTACATTAAAGGGTTACCAAGTGTTTACATATGGCAGATTTACAAAATAGCCTCACATGTGGCTAGCCATACAAAAAAGTGGCAGTTATACTGCATCAGATCAGTCTTACCTAGATCAGTAATATCAAGATTTAGTATCAATCCTAATAAGGGTTACCAATTGTTTACATATGGCAGATGTACAAAATAGACTCACAAAGTGGCTAGCCATATTTAGTCAAACTGTCAAGTCTAGTCTAATGAAATAACATCATCTCGAGTTAACCCTGGTCCAGGTGATGGTGGCCTGTTGAACTTCAGTTGCTTTATCCTCTCTGATTCTCTCCTTCTGAACACTGGTGGTGGCTCCTGAACTTCTTCCATAACTGGCTCTTGAACTGCTTCTGTTGCTGCACTGCTTGATGCTTGACCTTTTGCTGCTTTTTTCCTTTCTTTAGCTTGCTGCAAATGATATTGTGCAAGTCTTCTCACAAGTGGTTCCTGCATTGTTTCTTGTTCAATAACTAGTTCTTTTTCTGGTGTTTCAGCATAGATTCTGCAATCTTCAGGTGTGACTCCAATAGGCCAAGCTGGAACAGGTAAACCCATAACATTCTGCAAATGCAAAAGAGTCCAATTAAACTAATGCAAAAGTCATAACATTATAAAATGCAAAAATAGTTAAAAAAAAATAAAATCAAAAGAGTAACTTACTCCTAACATTGGTTCTCCATCAATTGGATCCCAAGAAACACCATATCCTATAGGCTTAATTCTACCAGGATACCTGAAAGATCTTGATCCATCTCCTTTTCCTCTACATCTAACAATTTTTCCATTGATGGTCCTAAGCCTAGTGATACTGCTACTCCCAGCTTCATCACTTGCACTACCACCCCTCATCCTCACACCACCACCCCTCATCCTCACACCACCTCCTCTCATTGTCACACCACCACCCCTCATTCTTACTGGACTTTTTGTCATCTCTGGTGGTGTCATCTAAAATCCAACTGGAGGTGTTGAAATCTCTACTGGTCCAGACCCAATAACTGGTATCTCATCTGCATTATCTTCTTCATTTTGTGTAGGTGTAGAAGGTGTGTTTGCAGACCCAGGTGTAGAATATTTTTGTGCAGACCCACTCTTCTTTGCACCCTTTGGAACCCTAACACTTTGTGCAGACCCTCCTTCTTTTTTGTGACAGCTTCTTTGATTGTGACCACTATTTTTACAAATCTTACAATGATTTGTTTACCCTTTTCTACTGATCCTGGTCCTATTTCCATCATTCTCACTAGCATCCCTCTTTCTCTTATGTCCTGGTCTTCCAGGCATTCTTCTCTTAATTGGTGGTAATGGCTTCTGATACTCAGTGGAAGGCCATTGATCCATCCCATTCATGCCTTAAATGTAGTGACTATAAGCAGCCACAAACTTGTGCTTCTTATACCAATCAGATACATATTCTTCTGGATCTTTATGTAGGAAATATATTGCTGCAAAACCATGTTCACATGGTATCCCATTCAATTGCCAACCCCTACAACTACATGTCCTCAACCTTTCATCTACCTTGTAACCCTCATACCCATTCCTAACCTCAAACCCGCTCTCACCACTTGGAACCACTTTCCAGTTCCTACAATTAAATTTCCAAAAGTATTTAAGACATTTGATATAATTAAAAGTTGTAATAAATGATATTAAAAAGAAGTTACATACATGTGTCTATCCTTTAGAACTTCAAACTTTTTCCTAATGTTAGGACACATCCCATTAGACCATTTTGCATGTTTATCCCTCATCCTTTGCATTCTTTCCATCAAACCCACTCTGATGTCCTCCAACATGTTGATTATTGGTTTTCTTCTAGCCTCAACAATCAGTGAATTGAAGCACTCACTTATTCCATTTTCTACTGCATCACAACACCTATCTGTCTTGAAAAAAGCTCTACCTAGCTTTCTAGGTTTCTGTCCATTAGATGTTTGTGTGCTTCTTTGCTGAGTTGTCTGATTTGAGTCATCACTTGTTCAAACTTAGCAGGATATAGTGTGATGAACTCAAATAAGTACATTTTATTACTATCATTTATCCTATTAATTTGACTTGTTTTACTATATTATGTATGAGGATTGATACTTAATCGTTTACTTTTGTAATTCTCAGGTAAAAACAAGCATTTGGTGAAACTTAGCGATTTTGGACTAATTATGGAGCAAAACGTGCATAAAGTGAAAGTCTACTGACATGGACAAGATTAAGTCAATTCTGCTCCAGATGCGCCGCATCTCACTCTCAACATGCGCCGCATCTTTATCAAGATATCACCAGATACGATCCAAGATACAAGAGGACATGCGCCGCATCTAATCATGGAGTTACGCCGCATCTTCTGGCGGTGTACGAATATTCCTGAATATTATAATCTTGGACCCCACGCGAAGTTAAGTACATGCGCCGCATCTACTTAGTAGATGCGCCGCATCTTCCCTCAGACAAAAACTATAAATACCCCGTAGACCAGACGAATTGAAAGTTCCGAAAACCCTAAAAACCGAAGACCAAACAGGAGGAACAAAGGACGAATTCAGTCAAGAAGGCAGCACAAGACACACCCAAATCAAAGATACAAGAGCTGTAAGAAGGTGCTGCATGTGTTTAATTCATTAAGTAGTTTTGTTTTATTGTGTTAGCAAACTTTAATTCATCAGGATTGGTGGCTTGTGTAATGTGACAACGAAAGATTGCACTCCCTTTAATACTTGCTTTCCCATCAATTAAAGTTTATATGTTGATGTCTTTGGTTACTACTTATTAGTGCATTGATAACCTCTGTGTCTATTAGTGGCTTGCGGGCATTTGACTGCGGGACATAATGTGGCTCCCACGGTTGTTTCTAAATTGATCACTTAGGAATAACTTTTAGACATAAGTAATCATTAAGGGTTTACTCGCCGATAAGATTAGGACCAACGAGAAAGGGTTAACTACATACACTTCATATAAAGCTATCAATAAAACAAGTGACAATCTACTTAATCATAAGGACAGCCCTCTTATTGTCTCGAGTATTTATCTGTGTACGTGTGTGCTACTTGCTGATTCGTGCCTATTGGTTTATTTTATTATTTAAATGCAAACAAACCGTGCCAGTCTCTCAGGCTGAAACCCCCTTGCGTTAGGATATTAAAATACTGATTAGAATAACGAGATAATACGTTCCACTCTTAGTGATCGACACTCTACTTACCATTATCTTCATACTGACCGGGTACACTGCTCGTTAAGTGTGTGTGTTATTGATAAGTCAGCTAAATATAAATTTAAAACTTGAGTAGGCATTAAAACTGCTAAACCGCAACGACACATCACGCGCATCAAGTTTTTGGCGCCGTTGCCGGGGAGTGAATTGTTATTATCTGTTAATTTGATTAGTATTTTAATTAGGTTTTTCTTTTTTATTAGATTAATTGCATCATTGTACTATTTTGCATATTTGTTGTATTGTGTGTTAATTGTTTTCTTTTATTTTTGTGTGTTTATTTTCGTTGTGTGTTTTATTTGTTTTTTTTTATTTTTCGTATTTTTCTGTTCTGCTATCGTTGTACTGTGCTAAATCAAACGATACGGCGCATCTGATCTCTCAGATACGGCGTATTGCGTTTAATTTTTAAAAAATACAACGCGTTTAATTAATTCGATACGACGCATCTTTTCCCCAAGATACGGCGTATCTGTTTTTGATAAGAAAATTTTTCTAAGCGATAAAGTAATACGACGCATCTGCTTTAGCAGATACGGCGTATCTGTTTTTCGATAAAAAAAAATTTTTAAACGTTAACGCCATACGACGCATCTGCTTTAGCAGATACGGCGTATCTATTATTTTAATTAAAAACAGTTTGCGAATTATTAAACAAATACGGCGTATCGATCTCTGACGATACGGCGCATCTTTCTGAATCAAAAATCTTTTATTTTTAAACGTAACGAAAATACGGCGCATTAACTTTCGTTAATACGACGCATTTAATTTTAATTAGATAAGTTGATTTTTGATTAATTAATTCGATACGGCGCATTCTTAAATTCTAAAGCGGCGTATCTATTTTCTGGATAAAGTCTGATTAAATTTTAACGTATTAAGATACGGCGTATCCAACTTTTTGGATACGGCGCATCGTCTGCAGATATCAGTAACTTTAAATTTTTCGTATTCCGTTTTCGTTGTTAATTTTCTGATATACTACTTTCTCGAGCATACCCTACTGATATTTTTTGTGTTGATTTCAGGAAGTGCATGACCAGGAGTTCTACGAAGAACTTGATTCAACCTTTCGAAGATCCTGAACGAGCCCTACATTCGCTTAAAAGGCTTTTCAACACAAGAAGCTTTGATCTTTCAAGTTCACTCGAGCTTGATTACTTTTCTGAAGAAAAAGAGGAAGTTGAAACAGAAACAATGGGCGAAAACACTACTATGGAGGAATACATGAACAATACCCGTGCTGATTACACTTCAGGAGTTGCTAGACCTAAGTTTGATGACAAGTCAAAATTTGAGTTGAAGGGTCAGTTTCTCAAAGAGCTAAGAGAGAATGCTTTCAGTGGGACGGAACAAGAGGATGCTAATGAGCATGTTGAAAAGGTCCTGGAGATTGCAGATTTGTTTACTTCAGAAAGTGTCAATACCGATCAACTCATGCTAAGAATCTTCTTAATCTCACTAAAAGGAGCTGCTAACAAGTGGCTAAGGAATGAACCTGCTAGTTCAATCACTACATGGGAAGGTTTGAAGAGCAAATTCCTGAAGAGATATTGTCCACCTGCTAAGACTGCTAAAAAGATGGAGGCTATCAATAGTTTCAAGCAAGAGCCTGATGAAACCCTTTATCAAGCTTGGGAACGGTTTAAAGATTTATTGATAAAATGTCCTCAACACTATCTAACCCCTATGCAGGAGATAATATTGTTTTATCAGGGACTGGACGTGCCAACTAGACAGATTTTGGATGCTAAGGGAGCTGTACCTCAGATGAGTGCAACTAATGCTAGGAAGGCGATCCAAGAAGCTCCTGATCATTCTCAGAAATGGCACGATGGGACCTCTACTAGATCTAAGAGCAGCACTAATTTTGACGGGATTGCTGCTATTCAAGCTCAATTGGATAAAATTAGTAGAGAGATGAAGAAGCGAGATGAAAGAGCGTATGCTGCCCAAGTTGGATGTGAAAAGTGCGAAGGACCTCACTACACTAAAGATTGCCCGAACAAGAATGAAAGTGAGACATTTGAAGAAGCATATTACACCCAATTTGGTCAACCATTCCGACCTTCGGGGAGATTTAGGGAAGCTAGTCCGGGATTCTATCAAAAGAACAACTTCAATCCCGCTTATCAAGAAAGGAGGCAGACTTTAGACGATACTTTAAAGCAAATTATGGCCGATGCTGCTAAAAGACATGAAGAGAATACTACTATGATCAAAGAAATTCGAGCTTCAACGGACACTACTACAAGAAATCAAGGAGCTTCGATCAAAGCATTGGAACAACAAATTGGTCAAATGAGCAAAGTTCTTCAAGAAAGGGGATATGGAAGTTTACCGAGCTCAACTGAAACCAACCCAAGAGATCATGTCAAGGCCATAAGCACCACTGAAGAAGTCACTCCTAATATACCTAGAAGATCGATGAATGGTAATGATGGTGCAAGACCCGAATTTTTCTTTAATTCTTCAATCAGTTTAAGGAGACTACTAAAAGAAAAGACAAAGATTGAAGAGGAGATCAAGGCAACAATGAAAGAAGAAAGCTCTGCAACCGACTTAAATGCCTTGCCTCATAAAGAAAGAGACCCAGGAAGTTTTACTCTACCTTGTTCTATTAATAATATATCTTTCAATAACGTGTTAGCTGACTTAGGAGCTAGTGTTAGCGTTATGCCTCTTAAGACATTCCCTACCCTAGGACTAGGAAAATTAGCACCAACTAAGTTACTTATTGAATTGGCTGATAAAACGGTAAAATGACCTGAAGGGATTGCTAATAATGTGCTAGTTAAGATTGAGCAGTTTATTTTTCCCGTAGACTTTGTTATACTAGACATGCCCGAGGATGTTAAGATTCCTTTAATCCTCGGAAGACCTTTCTTGTCTACTGCCCATGCTAAGATTGATGTGTTTAAAAGAAAAATCTCATTAAGGGTAGGGAATAATAAACTAGTCTATAAGTGCCAAGATCCGGTTAAAAGCATAATTAGAGGTGTTTATGTGCTAGGATTAAGAGAGCGTATGGACCTCGATCTTGAAGCTAGACTTATGGGAGAAACATTGATTCAAAACAACTCAACTAATCCTAATCATGAGAACTTTGAGGAATTCATTGACCTTAATGTACCCTCCAAACTTAGACGCAATGTTGTTAATGATTCTGATGATGAGTGGTATGATTGTGTAGTAATTAATAAACGTAGGAGAGTAGTTGAGAAAACGAATTTGAACAATGATGTGTTTATTGAACTACCACCCCACCTTGCTTATTTGTGCCTATATGATAATAAGAATTTCCCGTCTGTCATTTTGTCATCTCTGCCCGAAAGGGACAGGACTTTGTTCATACAGATAATGAAGAAGAACGGGGTGGAAATTAAGGACGGGCAAGGAGTGTTCACTATTACTGAATTGGCGATAAAGGAGCGCGATGTTTCCGACTCCTTCAATGATCGATATTAAAGAGCTGAACGTGAGTCTAACTTGAAGACTCTGGAATAAAGACAAGTGCTTACCGGGAGACAACCCGGAGGATTTATATTTTTCTGTTTTCTGTGTCGAGTCAGTCAGGCCCGCATTAGGATACGGCGCATCTCAATTCTGAGATGCGACGCATCTCCTGCAATGGTCATATCTTATTTTATTTTTCTGCATTTTTATTTTCGACTTTAAAACTATTTATCAGTTTATTTTAATGCGGCGCATCCCTGGTTAAGGATGCGGCGCATCTTTATTCTGATCCGTATTAATTCCAGGCTCGATACGGCGTATCTTCTTCAATAAGATACGGCGCATCGACTGACCTGATGATTTTCAATTTTAATTTTTAAGTTTTATTTTTCCTAACTACTAATGTATTATGCAAGTTGAACCTTTCTTATCTTAGGTGTGTTTTAAAGTATTGGTGGTATTATAGTTTCCTGGATTTCCTGTGGATACATCAAGTATGAAGCTTTAACGTTCTAATCCACAAGAAGTTGATTTTTGCTCTTATACAAATGGAGGATCATACCGAGCAAATCTCAGGGGAGTTTTCCTGTTCTAATTCTTTTATTTTCCAGTTTTTAACCTTTTATACAAACAACGAGGACGTTGTTTAACTTAAGTGGGGGGATTGGAGAATTAGAACACTTAACGCTTACTTGTCCTAAACTTTTTCAAAAATTATGCTTAAAATGTGCTTAATATATCAAACATAAAAATTTTTAGCATGTTTTTGTTTAAGATCTGAGTTGCATAGCTGCACACATGACGTTATTTTCAAAAATTGTGATTTTTCAAAATTCACAAATCTATGAGTGTGCCGGTGACTTGTAAACTTTAGAACTTGGCTTGTATACTATTCGAGACCACCATAATAAGTATTATTGATATAATTGGAATGACTTGTCTAACTTGGTAAATTTCTAGGATTACACCCAAATAGCCTTTATATGTTATGTGTTATTAGCTAACTACACTGGTTAGTTAACCCCCGTATAAACCCTTTTGTTACTCTCATCTTTAGAGTAAGATACCCCTAGAAAAACCCTCAGAACCATTCCTTTCGTTTCTTACACCTATGTTTAAAATGTTTCGTTACACCCTTACACCTTAGCCTACCCTGTAGATTAGAATCCGTGGTTGGTTGATTGCTATAGGCAAAGTGTGTTTCCTTACATTACCTGTGTTCGCGTGCGTAATTCATTATCTATGGTTAGGTCGGGAAATTGCACAATGCAATTGGAGTGAAAGTAAATATTGTATATTTTGGAGTTTATTTTTCGTGTGTTTACTACTTTCACTATTACCATTATTTCTGAAGTCATGAAAAGTATGGAAAAATTATCCGGAAAGAAAGTTATAGTGATGTGGTGAAATTTTACACATCTATGTTTATGCTTAAAAAAAAAAAAAAAAAAAAAAAAAAAAAAAAAAAAAAAAAAAAAAAAAAATCGAAAAAATAAGAAAAGAAAAAGAAAGAAAGAAGAGTTGGATGTTTGTTTTAACCAACTTATGTAAAGTTATGTAAGTGGTCGATATCACCACTATTTGTTGTACTATACCTATGGATTGAATGGGAATTGGCATTTATGGGAACGCCAATTAAGGTTTATTCTTTGATTAAGATCTTGTTGAGTATAATTCGTGTCTACCTAAAGCGTGTGTTTCAAGTGTTAAAGCGTGAGTTATTCGATGATATGAGTCTTATTCATGGGATGGTTGGGATAGTGATTAACCACACTTAGGATTTTAATTTATTTGTTTTGTTTATTTTTCATTTTACACCAATTTATATCCCAAATGTTATCCATGCCCTTTATTATTCTTTATCCAACCAAACCTTTGATTTATTGAGATTAGGGATTTGAGCAATCTTAAGTATCGTAGTCGTGGATTCGGCTATGTATTTATGATTTTGTCGCCCTTTTTGATATATTATTATTGGTGAAGTTTGGACCTATCTTTAGCCTATTCGAGTTAAGGATTTGAGAAATTGTAAGTATCGTGTTCGTGGATTCGATCATGTATTTGTGATTTTGTCGCCTTTTCTGGAATTTGAGATGGATAGTGAAAGAGAATAATTAACCCTTAAGCCTAAAAACCCTTTTTACCGCTTTAGACTTGTTATTCCTTAGCTTTAGTGGTGGAGATGTGTATACTTGCCAAGCTTATGATAGAATATTCGTCGCGACTGGACAGTTAAACGATTAGATTTGATTTTATCGACTTATTTTATTTTACTTCTGAATCGTTAAGTGTTTAGTTGTGTGATTATGAAATGAACGAATACATGCTTAAATATAAAAATAAATCCTAACATCTTTTAGGATACATTTTCATAAAAGAAATTCTAAGGTTTACTTGGGGACAAGTAAAGTTCAAGTGGGGGGATATTTGATGAACTCAAATAAGTACATTTTATTACTATCATTTATCCTATTAATTTGACTTGTTTTACTATATTATGTATGAGGATTGATACTTAATCGTTTACTTTTGTAATTCTCAGGTAAAAACAAGCATTTGGTGAAACTTAGCGATTTTGGACTAATTATGGAGCAAAACGTGCATAAAGTGAAAGTCTACTGACATGGACAAGATTAAGTCAATTCTGCTCCAGATGCGCCGCATCTCACTCTCAACATGCGCCGCATCTTTATCAAGATATCACCAGATACGATCCAAGATACAAGAGGACATGCGCCGCATCTAATCATGGAGTTACGCCGCATCTTCTGGCGGTGTACGAATATTTCTGAATATTATAATCTTGGACCCCACGCGAAGTTAAGTACATGCGCCGCATCTACTTAGTAGATGCGCCGCATCTTCCCTCAGACAGAAACTATAAATACCCCGTAGACCAGACGAATTGAAAGTTCCGAAAACCCTAAAAACCGAAGACCAAACAGGAGGAACAAAGGACGAATTCAGTCAAGAAGGCAGCACAAGACACACCCAAATCAAAGATACAAGAGCTGTAAGAAGGTGCTGCATGTGTTTAATTCATTAAGTAGTTTTGTTTTATTGTGTTAGCAAACTTTAATTCATCAGGATTGGTGGCTTGTGTAATGTGACAACGAAAGATTGCACTCCCTTTAATACTTGCTTTCCCATCAATTAAAGTTTATATGTTGATGTCTTTGGTTACTACTTATTAGTGCATTGATAACCTCTGTGTCTATTAGTGGCTTGCGGGCATTTGACTGCGGGACATAATGTGGCTCCCACGGTTGTTTCTAAATTGATCACTTAGGAATAACTTTTAGACATAAGTAATCATTAAGGGTTTACTCGCCGATAAGATTAGGACCAACGAGAAAGGGTTAACTACATACACTTCATATAAAGCTATCAATAAAACAAGTGACAATCTACTTAATCATAAGGACAGCCCTCTTATTGTCTCGAGTATTTATCTGTGTACGTGTGTGCTACTTGCTGATTCGTGCCTATTGGTTTATTTTATTATTTAATTGCAAACAAACCGTGCCAGTCTCTCAGGCTGAAACCCCCTTGCGTTAGGATATTAAAATACTGATTAGAATAACGAGATAATACGTTCCACTCTTAGTGATCGACACTCTACTTACCATTATCTTCATACTGACCGGGTACACTGCTCGTTAAGTGTGTGTGTTATTGATAAGTCGGCTAAATATAAATTTAAAACTTGAGTAGGCATTAAAACTGCTAAACCGCAACGACACATCACGCGCATCATAGTGCCTTAGCTGCTTTCCAAAATAGGTTCCTAAACTGAACACCAGTGAACTTTTTCCTGAAGTTAGCATATATGTGCCTTGCACATTGTCTATGCTCAGCTAAAGGCATCACATCTCTTGCAGCTTTAACAATTCCCTGAAAAAAGAGTAAATATATAAGCAGGGAATATAAAAGACAAAGCATTAACTGATACTTATCAAATAAGAAGAAATATACCTTGTGTTGATCTGATATGATTGTGAGTCCTTCACCAGCTACCATTCCTAAGTCATCAACTAGACACTGCATAAACCAACTCCAGTTCTCCTTGTTCTCTACACTTACAACAGCCCATGCAATTGGATATATTTGATTATTTCCATCCCTACTTACAGCTGATAACAACTCTCCTTTGCATATTGTTTTAAGAAAACAGCCATCAAGACCAATTACTCTCCTACATCCTTCTAACCATCCATCTTTGAGAGCTTTAAAGCATACATAAAAACAACTAAAATAGTTCTTTCCATCAGGCATTGTGGTAACACCAAGCTTACAAGTAGATCCCCCATTTGAATTAAGAATCTCAGCAGCATAAGACCACAACATTCCATAGTGATCTTCTAAACAAGTCTCATATTGCTTTAAAGCCTTGATTTTTTCCCTTCTAGCTTGACTAACACTCACTTTGCATTTATATTTTTTAAGTATTAAAGCAACAAGTTCCCTAACTGTTATACCAGGATTGATCATAATCTTTTTAGCATAATTTCTTGCAATCCAGTTACTTGTTATCAATGTACCATACTCATATGTCCTAGAACACACATGCTCGTCTTGTAGTGTTTTGATTTGAAATGATTTTTCTTTTTGCATCCAAGATGCCCACTACCTGAATGAACATTTCTTTTCTTTATCATCTCTTGAACATTTAGCTAGCAGTATCATAGGGTTGTTAACTTCATAGTATAACTTATAACAATTTGCCAATGCATAGAAAGCAAGACATCTTTTTAGTTGCTCAGGACCCTCATATCTTTCACCTAAATGTGGTCTCATGGACTTCCATTTGATATTAGGATCATGGATAGGCCAATGATCACCACACTTATCATCATCATCTTTAGGGTCAACATGCACTACATCTTTTTCAACAAAATCATCTCTAGGCAACCCATTGAAAACACTTGTCAAAAAATTCTCATCAAACATCTTAGAAGCTTTTTTCTTAGGTGTAGGGGCTCTTTTCTTAGTCTTAGAATCTAAGACTTCTTCCTCACCTTCAGACAAATGGTCAACACATGCAGTATCACTTTCAGTCTCACTATAATAATCATACACATTATAATCATCATCCTCTAAATCACTTCCACTATCAGACAAAGGGTCACCATTTCCACTAGTGGTGGCATTTAGTTCAAACTCAGAATGTGAGGCATATATGTGCAAGACATGGTCATTATTAACACCACATTGGACACAAGCATCAATGTCACTATCACATTTTATGGCTTTCAATCCTAAGTGAAAATCTAAGCCAGGCACCAAATAAAAAAGAGTTCACAGAACCAGTACATTCAGTTTGCAAAAGTTTTATAAAACCAGGTAAATCTAATGAAACAAGATCAACATTAGGTATTTCAGTAAGTATTTCATAGTCATATGAAAGAGGATTTCTTACAAACACACCACCCCGATGATACTTTATCAAAAAAGAGGAAGCTGGAGATTGCAATTCCATCTGAAACAAAATCAAACAAGAAAGAATGTTAATTTTATAAAAACCCTAAATTTACAAAACCCTACTTATTTGTTAACATTAAACAATGACTGGAAAACTTAAAAAAAGAATAATTAAAGACCACAACTAACCTTTTTGTGGGGAGATGAAAACCCTAAACACACTTGATTAAATTAATTGGAGAATGTGGTTTTTAAGAGATATAGTAATCGAAAAGGGGGAAACTATGTTTTTTGGTCAGTTGAAATGAAATGGGCAAAGTGAATTTGGGGACTATAAATATAAGTCAACGTCGCTGTTATTAAAAGGAAAAAAAAAAAAAAAAAAGCCACGTGGGCAAGATAACCTGTATCAAGGGGTTAAAAACATTTTCAGTGACTTATATAACCTGTTACCAAACTTGAGTAACCTCTTTGTAACATTTAAAACTTTAGTAACTTAGGTGAACATTTGCCCATGCTTTAGTAACATCTTGTCTATTTTCCTTTAACCGAATAGCCCTGTTCTCAAATATCACTTTTGTGTCCTAAATTAAACAGATTTCAAATGAGCAAATATGTTTGTGTTTTGGAAACTACTCTAGAACGATTAAAGGGTTTTGGTTGGCCCGAAATTGGGATAAGCAACAACTCATCCATCTTCAGAACCCATTCATTCATCGTTATACAAGGTAATAAATATTTATTTAAAACTCGTAGGATTAATGCATCCATTTTGGATAAACTCAGTTATTACTACTAATTCTATTTGCTCTGTTGCTTTCATTATTGTTAACAATCGGCATGCTTTTGAAATAGCTTTTTGTTATATGAAATATGAGATGAGATTCTGTTTGGTTATACAACCACCAAGGGAACCGCAACACCACGCTGTAATGAAGTTGACCCTCTTGCTAAGGTAACAAATACTCTATAATTTTTTTTTTTCTTTTTTCTACAAGTTAATTGAGCATTTGGATAAGGAAAATG